>JASANC010005603.1:0-65016 GCA_030248135.1 Theristus sp. LFF4_11 | reverse complement strand
AAATCAACTTTTTACCCATTTTTTGGGTGGGCAAGTGGTCATTTGCAAAATATCAAAACTGATTCCGATACAGCGGTTGTAAGGCTGTTGTAAAACAGCTTTGTTAAAAAATCCGCACTTAAAATTAAAAATTAAAACCAAAAAACACTGGAAAACGCAAAAAATTGTGTTTTTGCCCTATTTTTAGAGCAATAAAAATGCCCGGGGCAAAAATCTAAGGTCAGATTCAAATTCAGCAATTTTGAAAACCCCCCTGGAGAACTAAAAATTAAAAGTACAAGTTGTTTCTAACTTGATTTTTTCACTGTGAAACGAAAACGTGTGCAAAAAGCAAAAAAATCAACTTTTTACCCATTTTTTGGGTGGGCAAGTGGTCAGTTGCAAAATATCAAAACTGATTCCGATACAGCGGTTGTAAGGCTGTTGTAAAACAGCTTTGTTAAAAAATCCGCACTTAAAATTAAAAATTAAAACCAAAAAAACTGGAAAACGCAAAAAATATGTGTTTTTGCCCAATTTTAGGGCAAAATAATGCCCGGGGCAAAAATCTAAGATCAGATTCGAATTCAGCGACCCCGAAAACCCCCCTGTAGAACCAAAAATGAAAATCGAAAAATTGTGTTTATGAGCTCAAAAAAATGTTTTAAAAAAATAGCGTAATTTTAAAAAAAAAAGTAATTTTAACTAGCGTCGTAGCGCCTCAGGGACCCCCCTTGCAAGGGCTCATTGATACAGGGCCTTAAAGAACTCCGCAAGATCTTTCACGTGAATACTGTGTGAGGTTCCAGAAACTGTGCAACTACGAGATACGGTAGGGCTAAAAAGGTACACTTTGCGAAAAATCGCAAAAAATCGAGGGTTTTTTTAACTTCCGCGCCCTAAAAACGACCTTTATAGGCATAATCAGGGGGTACTCAGGGGGTAAACCTGAAGCGCCTTGATTAGTAGAATGTCCCTGCACTCTTGGTTTGAAAACTTTCCCATGTAGCGCAGACCCCCACTCTTATTTGCAAACGGTGTTAAACCACACGAAGTGATTTTGGTAATGAAATAATAAAATAAAAATATCGATGTTCACATGTTACAGTGTATTTTCAATGATGTTCGTCCTGTTTGCTTTTTTGGAAAGTGAAACCTTTTGGAAAAAGAAACTACAAATAAATTTTTAAATTTTTTATCATGAACAGGATTTCTGACCCTTTTACCTTATCAAAAAGGCTTGGCTTAGGATTAGGAACCTACAACAAGTCACTGCAAGCAAGTTCTAAACAAAAATAAAAAATCACTTAAGAATTTATTTACCAAAAATCACTTCGTGTGCTTTAATATTGTTCTTGCTGACGAAAATTCTCCGGGCCGGAATTCTCCGGGCCGGAATTCTTCGGGCCGGAATTTTTCGGGCCGGAATGAGCGGGCCGGAATTCTACGGGCCGGAATTTCGCGGGCCGGAATAGTACACGAGCCGCAGCGCGCATACACGCGCCCATGCTCCAGCTACTTGGCCCGTTCACCACACTCCCACAGGCAAAAAATATGCTTTGCCAATTTAACAATGTTTTTAACAAATTGATTGTTTCATTGTAGTAACGGTTATTGCCAATTTCGATGCTTCGGCATCGTATCACTACTTTTTTTGCGCGATAAACCTTAAAAGTTGAAAGTTGAAAGTTACGACAGGCGACACAACCAGTCTGGTTACAGCTTTCGAGATGAGACACCTCAGAGTTTGAACGGTCGAGCGGGTGAATAAAAAAAGCCTTTCAACCTCAACAATATCGCCGCGTCCTGGACCTGATTCATTGATTGCTCTCGCTTTCGCACGGATCGTCAACGTGAGAAACGCCGCCGTCGCCAGCAGCAGCCAGCCTGCCATAATCAGCAGGAATGTGCGAACGCTGAAACGCGCTGGCAGATACCGCGGCTCCAGCGAGCTCTCGACCGCCTGCTGGCTGTCCACCACCATTGCGGTGCGATTCACGACGACGCACGTTTGCTTCCCGACACCTGTTGCATGTAGTGTAATGCAGAAGATTTACTTCGGTGACATCACATGACAGCTGTTGCAAGAAATATTAGGATGTTTGTCCCGTTTGTTTCTGTGCTATTTCGAACGAACGAACGAACGATAATAACCACAGAATGCTTCTCAATGTGTACAGTCTTAAAAACAGGGTTTCATTTGCTGCTTTTCATCGGGCAAACTAACAAAGAACAAAAACATTTGCAAACACAAACACACAAATATCTGCGCAGCTCCGAAAGCACCCAAAAACCGCACACTCGAACCAACCCTGCGCCAACGCCGTCAAACTAGGCAACAGCGCCGACAGTCCGGCACCGATGAAATAGGCCGAAATGAGACCGGGCTCAAACGCGGCCAAATGCGGCAGGAACAGCACGTTCGTGGTGGTCGCGTACGTCGCCAACAGCGTCGTCATGAGCAACAGCGGTACGCTTCGATGGTCGCCGAACACAAACACAGTGTCCGTCCAGAAAACGGCCAACAACACGGTCAGCAGTACTGCGGCTGACATGTAAACGAGAATGACCGGTGCCTTCGGCGTTTCGCGCACGATTCGAGTGCAGCTGGCCAGCAGGCCGTAGAGCAGAGTGCCAAGGCTGCCCACTTGAATCAGCAGTGCGAGGTAGGACGGGAGATTCCTGCAACGGAACGGTATGACAGGAATACACCGGTGGAATCATGCAACGGGTGCATTTCCAAAACACGCTGAATAAACGAGTGCGGTATGGATCTCCTAGAGTTGAAAGAAGAACAAAAGCAAACAAAATGCGGCCACATAACAGTTGAACTGTAAATCGCAGCTGATCAGTTGATTGGTCGAACGAAGCTCCGAGAATATTGTAGAATCTGCTACACGGAAAAGAACTCGGAGAAGGAGCGTTCGGTGTGACCAATCAGCTGATGACCGTTCTACACTTCTATATTAAATAGTTCGGCTGTGTGACACAGGCTCAACGGCCTTACCATTTTTCAGGCGCCTGTTCAATGAACAAAGGCACCTCGACCCAGATGGAGTTGATGCTGAGCCAGCTGCTCGAGCCCCACGCGGTCACCAGAAAGACACGCACGAGGCGCTGATTCATTTTTTTGACAGCGATTGTTTTTGTTGGAGATTCCGAGTATTGTCGATTTATGAGTTTGTTGACTGAATATTTCTGTTGTTGATATACTGTAGAGACATTGATGCGGCTGCACTGGCAAAAAAATGCGCGCAATTGCGTTTCCTGTGCGTTGTTTTTTGCATTATGCAACAGCCAAAAGTGCAACTTTTGAAAACCATTTCAAACTCTCAAAATTGCAAATTTATGCCTTCTGTTGCACAAAAAACGGGCAAAACAACGTCACCGTGCAACTTTTGCATTTTATTCAACGTACAGGAAATAGCGCAACATTTTTTACTTGTGTTGATTGGTTTGTCAAAAAATAGTGCAACACACAATATAAAAGCGGCGATTAACAAGAAATTTACATTTTGAAAAACAAAGTCAACCTTATCAGTCACACCTTCTTCAGTCCACGAACAATTGTCGCGCTTCTTTATTCAAGTTAAAATAATGGCGTTACGTTGTTTGATAACCTCTCTGGTAAAAGGGGAGTTTCGTCAGCTTTGTTTGCTGATATGTTGGTTCAAAATACTATATCTCAATGGTTACCGTTTGTATAAACGTGAAAAAAACGTACAAAAACCGAACTGAGGTAAATATCATATCATCTGTGAATAATTTGTTTGGCTAACTTCTGAAGTTTTTAGATTTCGATTAGATGATACTACTGCAAATAAAAATGCAAACCGATTATCGTTGTGCAGCAAACTATGGTGTGAGTGAATAAACGTGTAAAACGTGAAAACCAGCTGCAGCAAACAGTTGGACGCTCAGTAATGCAAACAATTTTGTCAAAATCATCATTTGTCTCAGCATTACGTAACGTCTGTTTACTCCAAACTTTTTGTCTCATTAAACAAACACACCGACAGAATTAGATTTTTGAAGAAACCAATTTCAGAAATTTTGCTAACCGGACCGGCATTATTTTTGTTCAAACGCACAATTTGTGCAGGTTAAACACCACACAACACGGTTCTGGAAGGGAGAGACACTCAAAAAATAGTATTTCTCTCCGGAAATTGTTAAAAAGTCTGAATGAAATCACGGATTCCGGAAATTTGGGCAATTTTTATTTAATTTTACATGCGATTTTAATATTACAGGATGTCCATATTGTGACCACCACATTATACTGAACGATATAGGTTTTATGAGAGTCTGCTTTCCAGGATCTCTGATGCTACTGATCCAGGTTTCATTAAGAAAATAAAATTTGACAAAGTGAAACGCTTTCGGCAGTTTTGCCTGGTGACCGTGCCCATCCACCAAGCCAGGGGCCCCACGGTACGTACGTATTAAAAAATATCACCGGGAGAAACCACAAACTTCTGGTTTGCCATCCGATCTGGCAAGTTAAGCAGCGTCGGACCTGGTTGATTAGTGGATCGGAGACGGCCTGGGAACCCCAGGTGTCGTAGGCTTTTGACATTTTTTTGTTTTTTAGACGGAACTAACAAACATAAAATTGGCTGCTTCTTCATTTTGTTCTTTTTAGAATAATTCCTGCCCAAAATGAGCAGCTATTTTAAAAATAACCCAGCAAACCACGAATCGTTGCCGATTGGGTTGCTTGTGTTTACCTTGGGTTGTGTATGGGTAAATACCAACGATATAAGTGTCGGGCAGAAGTGTCTTTCTTTTCTGAAACACGATGAATACTGGTGGTGCTGGCCTGCCGCTGAAAAAGCTTGACACAGTAAAAGAGCAAAAATCCTATTAGTTGGTTGAAATGCAGTTTTTATTGACCAAAAACCTAAATAACTTTACACTTGGGTGAAATTGAGAGGCAAAAGCTTTGTCTACGACCATACCACGCTGAACGCACGCCATTTTCCTATCTGGCAAGTTAAGCAGCGTCGGGCCTGGTTAGTACTTGGATCGGAGACGGCCTGGGAACCCCAGGTGTCGTAGCCTTTTGACATTTTTTGTTTTTTTAGATGGAACTAACAAACATAAAATTGGCTGCTTCCTCATTTTGTTTTGTTTTTTGAAACAACTAGCAAATAACCCGTGCCTACGGCACGGTTAGCTGATGATACAATTATTATTTTTGGGTGGATTGACCTTCTTGACCCGGACACCCGGACTACATAAAAATGTTATTGGATTTTGATTTTGTGTTGCTTCAACCGACTGTTATTGATTTACCTTAGCAATGATCGTTCATTTTTGAAGCAATTTGTACCCGTCGATGCTTCTACTTTTTTAATCGCAGCATATTCTGTTTTTTTTAAACGGGCTATTTGGTCAAGCAACGTGCTTTTGCTGATTTTCTTGGTGTCGATCATAACCTGATTTACTTACCCTAGCACGTATTACTGTGTGGTTTTTTACGCTGGTTTCAGCTTCAATCAAAGCCACAGATATTATTTTTACTAAATTTCCAATCTTTTTGATAAGAACCTGTTTTTAAATTCAGCGTAATAATTCAAATACAAAACACAAAAAAATGAAAACAGCAGCGATTAGAGCTCAAAAATAACAATTAACCCACTCATCATTCATGATAGCGCGCTTCAGCGCGCTTCAGCGCGCGCGTTCGTGAATGGGCAAAAAACCTAAAAAGCCGCAGCGGCTGACGCAGCTTCATTTCTTCATTCACGATGAAGCTGGTCAGCGCGCTTCAGCGCGCTTCAGCGCGCGCGTCCGTGAATGCGCATGTGCTCCAAAACTGAAGCGCGCTGACGCACGCTGAAGCGCGATGTTTTTTTTGCTTCGTGAATGTGTAGCAAAGTGAAGCGCGTCAGCGCGCTTCAGCGCGCTTCAACCTCCATGAATGGCGCTTAAATCCATTCCTAAATCTTTTTTATAAGGGTCCTCCCACTTATAAGGTCGTCACACGAAATTCACCTTTTTTTTCAAAAATTTTTGATTTCCAAATTTTTATAAGGAGACCTTATATGCAAGACTTTACGGTAAGTGTCAGAGCAGAGAAAGCTTAGATCTTAGATACAGTAAAAGAGCAAAAATACTACGGTACTTGTCGGCTAAAACGCAATTTTCATTGACAAAAAAACTAAATTACGCTGCGCTTGGGTGAATGAAAGTGACAGTCAGAAACTTTGTCAACGAACGACCATACCACGCTGAACGCACAGCATCCCGTCTGATCTGGCAAGGTAAGGAACCTGGGAACCCAACGCGTGGATGGGCTTTTTGATAATTTTATCTTGTTGTGTGATGTTTTACATTTTATCTTCAATTTTGTACCATCAATAGCAAGCATGTTGTTTTGCTTCTTCAATAACACGGACGGCAAATACACAAAAACAATTGGCGTGTCCTTGATCGGTTCGGAAATTCAGACATATGCAATGACTTTTTGTTCATTCGCAACTAATGGCACTGATTTGTCCTCACTTATCTTACGAGCAGCAGGACACGACACGCTTGAGATTGTTATTTTGTCCTGCCTTCTATAACGTGAACAGTTTTTGCTGACTAACGGTGTCAAATTGATAGTGTTTTCCCTGATTATCACATGCAAAACAAAAGGCAAACCCGTAAATAAAACGTATACAACAAATAAAACATGGAACGACTCATCGAAAAAAGCTGATTATAAAATAGTATGAAACTTCGAAGAAAACGCACATTACTTACTCCATACCTCTTTATTCAAATGAATTAATGACATGTGATAAAAAGAAATGGCGAAATGAATTGATATTTTAATTGGTAAAACGTGCAAAGCTTGTGAATCTTGTGCAGGATATTGTCGATAGTTAAAAATTATTGCCCTGAAGAGCCGTCTGCACTGAAAAAATAAAAATGACGCAAAAAAGAAAATCCAGCAAGCCAGCCGGCAAGCTTTTAGAGTCGAACTCTGGTATTTTCCTGAGGAGGGAAGGGGGTGCACTGGCAGAAAAATTTCGTGAGGGGGGTGCACGTAGGGTTAGGGGCTTTGAAAAAAAAATTTTTTATATTTTTTTTTGTTTTTTTTTATTTTTAAATTTGGATTTTTTTTTCAAACTTAAAAAAAATTTGAAAAATTTTTCTTCTACAGTCAATCTCGCTAATATATGCAACTAGCTGATTGGCTGGTCATCGCAACTCTCAGTGCTGATTGGTTAATCATGAGGTGTTCTCAGCGCTGATTGGTTGGTCATGACGTCATGTTTGCGTCATGTTGCATATATTTTCCAGATGGACTGTACTTTGCTATGAAAATTCGATTTATGGCATAATTTTTTGAAAGTTCAAACCAAATTTTCTTCCCAACTTCTTTGTGTGCTTAGGTAAATGTCATTATTTGGTCATTTTGACCGACGTAATCCATGTTTTTTGATTTGGATGACTTCTAGAGTCAATTTTTAGCGTTGAAATGACTTAACTGAATTGAAATATCGTTTCAGAAATCGTTTTCTTGCAACTTAGAACATGTTTTTCAGTCGGTAGGCCATGAGATGAACATGATATCTTGTTGATTGGCGTATGTTATAGGTCTACAATGGAGTTGTGCGATATATTGTTAAACAATTGGATCGCACGGGTAATACCAAATTTTTGTCTTGGAAAAACCCAGAAATTCTTATAAAATACAGAATAAAAAATATTTTGTTGTTTGGTCATAAACAACAAAATCTGTGCAGGGACAAACACAAACGTCAAGAAAAATGCAAAAATTACGGTAATTTTGTGAAAAATTTAGATGACATTGACCACCGTCACCCCCCGTCCACCCCCCCCCTCAGCCGAAAATCCTGCCCGTGCACGGGCAGATACCCGTGTACCCCCCTCCCCCCTTTACCTCGACACGGGTACTAGACTCCCCCCACCCCCCTCCGCGCGAAAACACGGGATCGCACCCCCCTTCACGGTGGTCAATCTCATCTCAATTTTTTTCCAAAAATACCGAATTTTTTGCATTTTTCTTGACGTTTGTGTCTGTCCCTGCATAGATTTTATTGTTTCTGACCAAACAAGCAGCTTGTTTGCACAACATATTCTGTATTTTACAAGAATTTCTGTGTTTTTCTAAGGCAAAAATTTGGTATTACCCGTGCGATCCCGTGCACCCCCTCCTCACGAAATTTTTCTGCCAGTGCACCCCCCCTCAGGAAAATTTGCTGCCCGTGCACCCCCCCTCACCGAGAAGGCACCTGACAGCTGACACCCCCCTCTAAAATTTGGCAAACACCCCCCCCTCACCCAAGGTCCCGCTTTCGCTACTGCCCCCCCCCCCCAAATTTTCCAGCTATCTATCTGGAAAATTTGCTCCAGCTATCTATATCGCCCCCACCCAACCCATAGTTGTTCTAGGGGGGGGGCAGTACCGTGGGCGGGGGGGGGGGTGGGGGGGGTACACCCCCCCCCCCCCCCCCAGAGCACCCGAGACCGTCGGGTGGGGGGGGGTGGGGGGGCACCGTGCCACCACCCCCCCCTAAACCCGGGCCCCCCCCCATCGTCCCCCCCCCTCGAAAATCTGGCCGACACCCCCCCACACCCCCCATGAAATTTTGTCTGGCGGACACCCCCCCCCAAATTTGTCTGCACACCCAAAATTTTTTTTCGAAATTGATGATTTTTTGTCTATAAAGTCGAGAATATAAGCTGTATATATGATATGTTGACCATCTTCATTGTAATTTCAAAGATTTTGCAGCAAAATTTAGCGTTTTTCCTTTCAAATTTGAGCGAAAAAATTTCATGGGGGGGGGGGGGGGGGACCACCCCCCACAGAAAATTTTGAAAAATGCACCCCCCCATGGGACCCCTGGGGGGTCCCACGTTACCATAGGTTGGCCCCCCCCTCACTTTTTGGTCGGCACCCCCCCCCCCCCACGGTACCATACCCCCCCCTCGAAAATTTTTTTGGGCCCACGGTACTGGGGAGTGGGGGGGGGGCCTAGGGGGGGCCGCCCCCCCCAAAAAAAGTTTCTAATCTATCTCTATCAAACAGGTTTTTTGGGCTCAGCTATTATCTATCTAAAAAAATTTCTCAGCCAGCTATCTATCTGAAAATTTTTGTCTTCGAAGACATAAAATAACTCAATTTTTGACCAAAATTGACCATTTTTGCTCGTAATTCTTGAAAAAAAATTTGCTAATTTTAGGTAAAATACGCGTTTATACTTGATTTTAGTGTATTTTTAGCATTATTTTGCTGTTTTTATAGCCTTTTAGCGTTTTAGCTATCTATATAGAGATGTAACGGTCAAAATTTTTTTTATATTTTTTAAAGTAAAAAAATGAGCATTTTTTATTTTTTTTATTAAAAATTTTGGAAATTTTTTCTTTAATGTGCCTTGAAAATGCCGTTTTTGGCATAATTTTTCGAAAGTTCAACAAAAATTTTTTTTTATTCATTCAATTATTCAATTATACGCGCGCCGGTTCCGGAAACCCGAAGGTACCAAACTCCGGCGGAGACGGGCAATACTTTTCTTTGACTTTGTCACTTAGTCTTCAACGCTGCAGGTAGTATTCTGGATCGATTTATCGACTGTTTTCAGTAGGGTTGTTAAACAAAAATGAAAATTTTTTTTTTTTAAAAAAAAGTGATTAAAAAAAAACAAAAATGCCGATTTTTTTTTTAAAAAAAAATTCGAAAAATTTTCCTCTAATATGCTCTGAAAACCTCAATTTTGGCACAATTTTTCGAAAGTTCAACAAAAATTTTCTTTGATTATACCTCGTAAAACCTTTAGCAGTCGATTTTGGGCCGTTTTACCGACTGATTTTAGGCTTCGACAACATCTGCGATGAAGTTTTTGAGCGTCCCAAAGCTTAGCCTACCATTTCCGATGCAGATAAGGTGACGATTAGCCTCGCAGAGCGTCCGATTGTGCTCGCTGCACCGTTTGCAAGCGCTACGTTGTCTGGTTGCTGCTTCGTGTCGTGTCGTCGCGACACCATCAAAAGAATTGATCGAATTTCAAGGCGGTATGTTTGTCTTCACTTTAGCATTAGCTTAGCTGGGGACAATTAGTGACGTTTTGGAGGTCAAAACACAAGAAGAGGCATGGTGACGGTTTGGAAAAGGGGTAATTGAGGTCACCAAAACAAAATCTGCAAAGTTCCGCCATACGGGTGTCATTCGGGGAGGTGCCATATCATATGTGGTTCTTCGGACTCCCTGATTGATTTAGCACAACTTTGATTTTTGAAATTTTTTTTTAAAAAAAAAAATTTTTTTTAAAAAAAAAAACAAAAATGACGATTTTTGTTTTTTTTAACAACCCTAGTTTTCAGCCTTGGTGAGTGATGATCGACTCGCGCATTGAAGTACTTGAGCGTCGCAAATAGGGTTGTTAAAAAAAACAAAAATCGTCATTTTTGTTTTTTTTAAATTTTTTTTTTAAATTTCAAAAATCAAAGTTGTGCTAAATCAATCAGGGAGTCCGAAGAACCACATATGATATGCAAGCGCCTCCCGAATGACTCCCATATGACGGAACTTTGCAGATTTTGTTTTGGTGACCTCAATTACCCCTTTTCCAAACCGTCACCATGCCTCTTCTTGTGTTTTGACCTCCAAAACGTCACTAATTGTCCCCAGCTAAACTAATGCTAAAGTGAAGACAAACATACCGCCTTGAAATTCGATCAATTCTTCTGATGGTGTCGCGACGACACGACACGAAGCAGCAAGCAACCAGACAACGTAGCGCTTGCAAACGGAGCAGCGAGCACAATCGGACGCTCTGCGAGGCGAATCGTCACCTTATCTGCATCGGAAATGGTAGGCCAAGCTTTGGGACGCTCAAAAACTTCATCGCAGATGTTGTCGTAGCCTAAAATCAGTCGGTAAAACGGCCCAAAATCGACTGCTAAAGGTTTTACGAGGTATAATCAAAGAAAATTTTTGTTGAACTTTCAAAAAATTTTGCCAAAATTGAGGTTTTCAGAGCATATTAGAGGAAAATTTTTCGAATTTAAAAAAAAAAATCGGCATTTTTGTTTTTTTAATCACTTTTTAAAAAAAATTCATTTTTGTTTAACAACCCTAGTCGCAAAGGCTAGTTCAACAAATTCCGATGCCGCTAAGGTGAGATAGAAGCAGAGAACTCACATTTATGCATCGTTTTTCAGGATCTCGAAAGGTCGAAATTGCACTGTCTGCCACTGCAAGCGTAACTTCGTTGGTTGCTCGTTGCTGTTTCGCCTCGTGTCGTCACTCGTCAGCATGATCACACCGGTTTGTTGTTGAACTTGTTTCCGTGTTATTTGAGGTGAATTGAGAGGCAAAACACGAGACGTGATGTCGTCGGTGGGAAAATGGGGTCGCCGAAACCAAGTCTGAAATTTTCACCCTCCTCCCATATGAGTGGGGGGTCATATGGTAAGTTGGTGGCTCCTCAGATGGTGATATTCGGACTCCCTGAAAAATTCTGAACAACTTTGATTAAAAAAAAAAATTTTTTTTAAATTAAAAAAAAATAGAAATTTTCTTTGACATTACCTTGTAAAACCGTCAGCAGTCGATTTTATTTTTGCACCGTTTTCCCACTTGAGTTTAGGATTGAACAACTTTTGGACTGAAGTTTTCGAGCGTCGCAAAGCTTGGCTTAATATTTTCAATGCAGCCAACGTGACATTTCATCTCACGTTGTAAATTCTGAGTATTCCAGCTGCACCGTCTACAAGCGCTACTTTGTTTGGTTGCTGCTGAGTGCTGTTTCGTGTCGTGTCGCGGCGTCGTCATCATAATTGATGGGTGAATTTCAATTTTCTTCAAAAATTAAACTGTATGTAAAATTTTTGAGATCTGCGGGCTGACACTGACTGAGGCCGAGAGAGGTTGCCGCGCTCGCACCAAGATTATTTTTCGTTTCGTCAATCGTTTTTGTTTCTATCACCGTCAACGTCTCAAAAGAAACATCCACACCACGCGGACGAGAATTGGTCGAAGAAGAGGGCGAAGCGAAGAAAAAATAATTCATGAAATCTAATTAATTTATGAAACGAGAACAGAACGAAGTGAAGAAAATGTCGCAAGGCGGCAGCAGCCAGCGAAAATTCGCCGACAAAATCGCGAACATGAACCGCAAGGGCGCCGAGGGAGACGCCGACTTTGAGAAGGCGATGCAGACCGCCCGCTTGCTCCGCCAGATGGTGCGGTTCAGTTTTCGGTTTTTTTTCGTATTTCATTTTTCAGCTTTCATTTTTATTGCCTTTTGTGCTCTACAAGCAATCAGCAATTTGACCCACTCAGCGTTCCTCTCTTACTCGCAGCCGCCGCACTGATTGGCTGGGTTCTCCCTTATCTTCAGTTTAGGCTAACAATGCTTGGCTAGGCTCGCATCACAACAACGGGAAAATCAGCTAATCAGCCAGTTGAAAATGTCCACATTTCCACAATCAATCGTTTCTTTTCACCTGTACAACTGCTTAGGGCCAGGGTGAGCGCGCGTCGACCTCCGCCGGCGGCGCCACCAACGCCAGCAACAGCAGCAGCAGCTCGATGCGCGCCTGCCAGGCTGCTGGCCCGTCGGAGAGTCTCACGATCCCGGCGCCCCGGTGGCCAAACGGCGGCTCACTACCGAACGTCCATCAGATGGTGCAACCGCAGTCGCAAACCATGCCCATACCGATACCGGTGCGGTCGCGGGGTTTTTGGTTGTTGTTGATTTGTTGGTTTCGTCGCCATTTCATCACAATGGGGACACAGTACTGATGAGACCGTCACAAATTCTCACTGCAGTTGATTTACCTTCAGTCCGAAATGTAGCGAACAATCGCAATTTCGTTCATGCGATTAGTTGGCTCGCTGAAACACGATTGTGTCAGAAAGGCGATTAGGAATGAGAGAGCCCGACGCACACGCGCTTCGCGACGATCAACGGATCTGCTGGTTTTTCAGCCGAACTCCGCCTACTGCGGCAAGCATCCGCGTCTCAGTTGGTCCGGCCCGCAACAACAGTTGGACGCGGTCGAGGCGGGCCGACCCGTGCGGACGACTTCGTCCGGCTCGAGGGGGCGGAGTCCGGGCAGCAGCGGCGGCGGTGGTGCGGGCGGCGGGCGCAGTCCCTCCGGCGGCATACACCCCGCGCATTATCACCCGTACTCGCCACGCGGCAGCTCACCGACGGACATGTACAGGTGACTGCGGAGGGAATTCTAAGTTATGAAATACATCTAGTTTGAAATACAGTCTCAATTCTGACGGTTTTTGTTGGTTTGAACGCTGTTTCCATTTGTAGGGCGTATGGTATCGTCGGTTATCGTGTATTATCTTTTATCTTGGTCGCGCATAGATAAGCAGTTTCATGCATCACGCGGGAATTCGAAATTCGTGAAGTGATCCTCAGGCCGTTTTGATTGAATTGCCACATTGAAACTAGTTTCCTTTTTACGTCTCCAAAGGCACCGAGTCGCAGACCTAAAAATTGACAATAATACAGCATATTGTATTGCAGAGTAGTAATGTTGCGCAGTCCACAAACGCGCACGTGCATCCATCCATCCATCCATTTTATTTCGCGAAAAGCAGGAAACTCCGATAAAACTGTATGAACAGCATGAAATTCGGAGACATGTCGGTGATTGTCATGATCCGACGATTCTAGATACTAAAAAAATGTTCAGGCCAAACAGTCAAGAGCGAGGTGCCACTTACGGATACACGATGGCGATCAATGCAGCCGGCATCTATCCGCACCCAGGTTGGCTTTCAGAAGGGGCACATCTCTGACTGAGGATCTTGTTGCATCATTCAAAAATTTTGCCCAATATTTTACCCGCTGACGACAGGTCTCTTGCATCATTCAAAAATTTTGCTCAAAATTTTACCCGCTGACGACAGTTCTCTTGCATCATTCAAAAATTTTGCCCAAAATTTTACCCGCTGACGACAGGTTTCTTGCATCATTCAAAAATTTTGCCTAAAATTTTACCCGCTGACGACAGGCTTCTTTCATCATTCAAAAATTTTCCCCAAAATTTTACCCGCTGACGACAGGTCTCTTGCATGTTGCGTTGCATCACTCAAAAATTTTGCCCAAAATTTTACCCAAACTCTCATCGGCCAGGTCTGATGCCGCTGGGCGCGGCGGCAGTGGGCGCCAGCGGTGCAGCGTCGACACAGCAGCAGTTCCTGACGTTGCCCGACACGGGCGCCTCGTGGCGACGGACTCACTCCGATCCGGGCATACATCACTCGATTCAGGTGGAAACTTTCTTTTGTTTTTCGTTTTGTTTTGTTTCACTCAAGTGACTCGAGCGAGAGGGGCACAGCAACTGATCATCACTGGCTGAGGCCGCCGTTCTGCTGCATTTGTGGTTTTCGCCAGGCCGAAATGCAAAGAATCATAATGTAGTAGGTTGGATTGTTTTCGTTCGATCGTTGAAACAAGCGCGTTGTATCTGAGAAACGGAGACTAAAGAGTGCGCATTTTGTTGCAATTTAGTTTTTTTTGTAACTTTGAACATGATCTTCAGAACACTTCTTTCCTGCGCGCAATGTACCAGTTCATGTTACGCATTTTTCATGTTCAGCAAGTTTAGCCTCAAGTTCTATAATCATTTTATTTTTTCTCTAGCTGTGAGGTTGAAGCGAAAAGTGACCAGAATTTTTTGTGAGTTTTGAAGCGTGCACCAATGAGTGACATGTGGGACATTCAGTAATTTGAGTGAAATGAAGGTAACGCATTTTCGTCGAATTTCCAGGTGCAACCAAGTCAGTTTCAACTACAACAACAGCAACAGTTCCTACTGCAACAACAGACACAACAGCAACAACTGCAGGTTTTCGTACTTTTCAATTTCATACAAACCTTTCTATTGCGTTTCGTGTTACCAAGTGAAAAAGTAAAAAAATTGCGAGTTTTGACAACAGGACAGTACACGTGTTTTATTGTTCAGTCACGATTTGTTGCAAAACCATCCGTCACATTTTTTTGTAAATTCAAGGCCCGTGGTTTTTTTATTTTTGTTTCATTTGTCTACGATTTTACTGCCCAATCTGAACCGATTGAGAAGAATAGTTCTCGAATGTCGTTTCATAAAAGCAAGCAAACAAACGAGACACGTTTTCAAATTGTTCTAAAGTCGCTCCATAGCTACAAAAGTCAATCGTGCGAACGAGCATCGAGCAATTGGCGTCATTGTTTCGCAACTCCGTCAGGGAATGCCACCGATGGCGGGAATGGCTCAGCACGCGCCCGGCGGCTACCAGCAGCAAATGTCGACGTCGCCGCACTCGCACACGCCGGTCACCGCGCGCTCCTCGGTCGGCTCGAGCGACTCGCACTCGCCGCTGACGGACGTCTCGTCGCCGCAGACCGCCAACGAAATCGGCCATCGTGCACAACGCCAAAGGGTACGATTGGGATCACATGGCGTGGCTTTGTTACGTTTGGCTGCTTTGTTCGTGAGCTGTGCAGCTGCAGTGCACCGCACGCCCGAGAGGCAGACTTTGCGTTCTCATGGAGGCGCTCGAAAAGTACAGGGTGTCCCAAAAAAAACATAACAAAAGTAAATGGCTCGTGCGGCCGACTGGTTGCACGTGAAGCCGTGAAATTTGAAACACTTTTAGAAAAAAGGAACACATTTTGTGTGTCCAAATTTTAGCCCGAAATTCCACTTTTTCAATAACATTTCAGCAGAAATACGTAAAAGCTCAAAAATCACCTAAATTCAGTTTTTTGACTCAAGATAAACATCATTGTCGTCATCGAGAATCTCATCTGGCAGTGGCACAAGCTCATCTTCAGCTTCAACTTTACTGATGTCATCATGTTCATGCTCACGGTCGTTCAGTTTCATGTTTCTCGGCTGCTCAATGTGTTTTCCATTGTTCTCAATGAACGACGACATTCGATGTTTGAAACTGATGATTACTTTCTGGTGCAGCGCCCGATCATCGATGATTTTTTCTCACACCGCTGCAGTGGTGGGCGCCGAAAATGTCCCGCATTATCCGTCAGATGCCCCCAAACGCAGAAGTCAAAGGCTTTATGTCCGGACTCCTCTCGGGCCATTCAATTCTGCCCATGCGGCCGATTCAGCGGTCACCGAACGACGCCGACAGCCACTCGCGCACTTGTTTCAATTTTCCTCTTGACTTATGGGTTTGGGGCACCTGAAGGAAATTGTGTACCGTTCGGCGCCCAACATTTTCGACAATTTGAAAACCAAAATTCGCAGTGGTGTGCAAAAAATCAACGATGATCGGGCGCTGCACCAGAATTGCTCATCAATTTTGAACACCGAATGTCGGCAATCATTGAGAACAATGAAAAAGACATTGGGCTGCTGAAAAAAATTGAAACTAAAGGGTCGAGAGGGAAAATCTGATGAGATCAGTGAAGACGAAGCTAAAGATGAACTTGCGCCACTGTCATATGTGAATCTCGATGACGACAACGATTATTATCCTGAGTCAAAATGCTGAAATTAGGTGATTTTTGAGTTTTTACGCATTTCTGCTAAAATATTATTGAAAAAATGAAATTTCGGGATAAAATTTGGACAAAAAAAATGTGTTCCTTTTTTCTAAAAGTGTTTCAAATTTCACGGCTTCACGTGCAACCAGTCGGCCGCACGAGCCATTTACTTTTGTTATGTTTTTTTTGGGACACCCTGTATATTGACGCACAAATTGCTGCGCGACACCTGTCGATGCGCAGTCGCGGTAAAGAACAACAGCAACGACGTGGCATTGTTGCGGTTTTGTTGTTGTCGTTGTTGTTTGCGGCACTATCCATCGGAGAGATGAGACGTGGACTAGATGGTGATCATGGGGAGCTCGTTGATGTGCGCCACGTCGATGCGCAATCCGGGGAGGGACTGTGTGTGTATCCAACTAAGCAGTCCGTGCTAGTGTATTTTGTCTATTTCTATCATAATAATATGCAATTAGCTGATTGGTTGGTGACGACATGATCCACTCATAGTACGCAAAATAGACTCCGCTTCCACAGTAACGCCTGCACAGAATGCACGCATCACGTGTACGCTAACCAATCAGCTAATTGCATATGATATCGAAATGGACTGTGTACATGTGGTTGGATGAGTCAACGTGCAAGACTTGACTTGTTAGTGTTCTCGCACAAACAACTGAAACCGTAGCATTGTGTTTATTTTCAACAAGCGTTTTACAGGTTTCACTTGATGCCAGCTCACGTACAACTGGCAACACGCTTTGCGAGCCGTCGGGGTCCGCTGCTGGGTGAGTGCTGGTGCGCAGTTGTTTTTTGGTGAAATTTTGACGTTTTGCGGTGGTTTTTCCTTTCTTATATTTTATATTTTATTGTTTGTTTTATATAGAATTGTGTTATCTGCCTTATCTTAGAAAGTACACTTGTGGAGAACGTACTTTTGGCAGGCGGCCTATTCAAACAATGCCCCCCGCTCAGACACGTACCACGCCACGCATAGTGGTGTTTCCAAAAAGACCCACCAAGACACTGCAGAAATACTGTGAACATTTAGTTTTAAACAAAACGATGCTGTCATGCCATACACACGATCGCTATGTGCGATTATAATTTGTGCGTTTGTTTATTATGACGGTGCAACGGTTGATTGGTGTCCCGGCGTTCAGACGACCACAGTAATATCGTAGCACTGGGCGATCTGCTCACCGTTGCTCGGGGAGGGGGGGGGGGGTTGGTCCGCCCCAAAGTCTGCAAATGCATTGATCGCGGCGAGGGTAGTGCGTACCACGGAGCGGTTCCCTCTACCAACCGGAGCGCAACGACGCCCAAACGTTTCTGGCGAGGGTCGCGCTCCGTGGGACACCACCACCCCACCACACCGTTGCCCACGCATAGGTCGCTGATCAGGGCGTCCCCAGTGGAATCTTACATACAACCAAGTCAGCTAGTGCTGATGTGGAAAACGCAAAACAACTGACATCAAGAAAAAAGCACTTTCAGTCCAACTCAATGCCATACCCAACTAGCAGATATGTTGCTGGTCACGTGATGCATGCATTCTGTGCAAACCAAACTATGATGAACTCAGAACTCAACACACAATGCATGCATCAACCAATCAGCTAGTTGGATATGTTATTGAGTCAGATTGCACAATCACAAACAACGTCCAATCCTATTCTCGATCGCAACATCTCCGCACCTGCAGCATGTCCGCCGGCTCGCTGCCCGATTTGCCGTCCAAGCGCCAGCAACGCGGCCTCTCCTCCGGCGCTGGCCAGATCGCCGCCGTCGGTCAACAGCGGCCGCTCGGCGCAGCGACGGCGGCACCCGGCGATTCGGCGGCACTCGGCGGCGGCACGGCCGTGGCTGCGGGCGCCGGGCAGCGGCACTCGATTCAGCTGCCGGTGCCGCCGGGCGTTCAGATGCACGCGTACGTGCCGGCGGCACCGATGCAAATGCACCCTGCAATGGTCGGTCGCTGTTGTGTGTTGTGTTTGGCGATTTTTGCAATTCTGTGCACACCGAACTAGAGATGGCATAGGGAAAAACCGACGGGAGATTTTAAAACGAGCTGGTTTTTTTTGCCAATCCTTTTTTACCTAACAATCGTTGACCGTATTCAGTCACGTTTGCAGGTGTAGAAAAGAAACTAGCTTTATTCTTTATGTCGCAATTCAAGATAGCTTAAGTGACCCGCCCTATTTTGGGGACGTGGATCACGTTACCAATTTTGAATTCCCGCGTCACGAACGTACATTGGCTACCTATCGACTAGCTCCAGCTACTTCTATTGTCCTCCGGACTAAAAAACAACTTTAGTGGTAATAAAACAATAAAACGAAACGAAACGAAACGAAGCGGTAATCAGTCACTGATAAGTAGCTCGTAGTTAGTCAGTTACAGAATTAGCAGAAACAGCCAGAACCTTCTATGTAGACAGATACTATCACATGGGTAGCCTATGACGCTGACAGGCCATGTCGTCAATATCAACAGCGCTTCAACTAATTTCATTCATTCACCCGCATTGCATGCAATTTCAGATGCAACAAGCGCAGTCTGCCGCCGCAACGCCACCGTCGTTGCGCGACGTTTCACCGCAACAACAACAACAACAACAATACTCGCCCAGCTCAACAGAGCCGAACAGTCCGCCGGTGCTGCCCGGCGGCGGCTGCTACTACGGACAGGCGTACGACAGTCTGCCGCAGCAATTCTCCAACATCTCCGTCGGGGTGAGCCCGGTGCGTTCGGTTCGGTTGGCGTTCGTTCGGTCGGCATCTCCTTTCGCTGCTCTGAACGTAATTAGCGTGCGGTTGAATGAAACAAGACTAATCAGCGTTACACATTGAAAGTTTTTTATCAGAACGGTGAAACTGCCCTGTTTGCGGGTATTGTCTTTTTTTGCAGCGCAGATGAAAATGATAAACACCTCTCTTTGCTATCTTTCTCGTTAAGCTTGCTTTAAAATGCGAGTCATATGATGTTATGGGCGTATGCGTGCGCCACGTTGGACGATACCACCTTGGTCCCGTAAGGGGCCGGCAAAACACCGTGCTGTCTGTCCAATGACTTCGCTTGCCGGGGCTAAACATCGCGCACGAACAACGTCCTGCTAGCATTCTTGATCGAAAACTGAAAAAACGTGTCCGCTTATGCTTGATTTCACAACGCACTGTACACGGCGCTGCTTTCTTGCAGCAAACGCCGTCGGACTGGGCGCAGCTCGGCCAGCAACAGGCGCACACGTATCACATGTACAACTCGCCGTCGGCAAACGGCGCAGGCAGCACGACGACGACAAACTCCACGGGCACCACCAACACCACGAACACGTCGGGCGGCGTCTCGGTCGCAGACGCCGCTGAGGTTGCTTGTACGCCGATGGACACCAGGTGGTCGCACTCGACAGTTGTTGTGTTCTGGGGGGATGTCGTCTGTTTAGTTACAACCGTAACTTTTGAAAAATCGCTCTTCTTGCATTTCATCTGTTTGTTTTTCGGTTTTGGCTTTTGCTTGGTTTTCGCGTTTTGTTTTTAATCCTTTGATTTTGTTTCAGAGCTGGCGGCTCACCATCCGTTGCGGTGCCGAATATTATACTAACAGGCGAGTTGTATAAGAAGTTATCGATTTTTCATTACTTTTGAGTGTGATGTAAATGTAAATGTAAATCCCATTCGAAGCGAGTTTGTAATATCATAAACGAAATGGTCAAGCAAGAATATTTTTGTTGACCTGTTGAACAACAATATCTTATCAAATTTTTATTCCAGATTCTCATCTACTACAGATTTAAGGTCGAATGAAATAGATGGATGGAATGAAAAACTGACGGAATGAAATGAACGCCCAACTATTCAAAGTGTGACCGTTTTTTTCGTTTTTTTTCTCAGACGCCCACGGCGTCAGTGCAGACGCCCAGCGCACAGTGCAGCAGCAGGCATGGCCTCTCGAGATTGACGACCTTGATATTGTACGTGTTGTCGTTCAGTTTTCCTCGACTGCGATGTGTTTTTTTAAACGTTCTTCGTTTTCTTTTTGCAATCCACAGTGATCAAATCGACTGTTTCAGTGATTTCCTAATTGGGAACTACTAGTGAGTTTTATTGTGTTTCATTGGTTCCCCACAACAAGCACCCCGTCTTCAGTCCGGTGTCGGTGGTGCTCTGCAAAAATGAGTATTATGTTTGTTTCGTTCTGGTGAGCCCGATGGAGATCGCTTTCATTTTGGAGATCATATGATTTATTGGTGTAACATTAGATCAAAAACGGATTTTCGGAAGGCCCAAATATTGGAGGTGGTTTGACTGATTGATTGATTGGTTCAGTTTCAAGATCATGGCACTTCACTGCAAAAACGCGCGATCTGGCGGTTTTGAAAAAAAACCACTGGGATTAATTACCGATTGGAAATTGATTGCTGCAGTTTCAGCCTTTTTACACTTTACTGTAGAAATTACGGCATCAGCTGACGCTGGCTGATTGGCTGTGACTAACTACTGACTGTTTGATTGACTGGCCGTATCACATGTGTACGTTGTGATTGGCACTGTTCAGGCTGTCGACGACGTCGAGCTACGGCAGCTGCTCGAGTCCGATGATACGGTGGACATCGCCACGGAGCGAGAATTGACGCGCCACGATTGACTCGCTGACAACAATCGTACGACACAAACACATTTGTTTGGTCCGTTTCTTTGTTTGTTTGTTTGATCACGCCATGAATTCTGTTTCGCCAGAAGCCAGTTGCCATTGGCCTTCTCTCACTCACTCACTATCTATCTCTGAATTTGTGTATATATTACCCTGTATCATTTTGTTGTTGTTTTTTTCTTTGTTTCCTTCAGCTTTCTCTTAGCTATGTTACACGATTTTTTTCTGTTCGTTAGTTTTGAGATTGCTTTATTTCGTCTGTTTGGTTTCTTTATTTCTTCATTATTGCAGCCAACATGACAGTGACACACGACGACTAATTGTTTTTTATACTCTTTGACTTTCAGACAAACTGCTGCTTTTTCATCATTTGTAGCTTTGAAAAATTACATCAAAGATGTTGCTGTTTTTGCTCTTGATCTTGATATTTCTCAGATTTGTCTTGTTCTTCTAATTCTGTGTTTTGACTAGTCAACAAACATTTTAACAAAAATGAAGCTATCAAAAACAGTTCAAAGTCAGGAAGGAAGGCAAATCGACTCTTTGTGGACGTGGAAGAAAACAGCTCGGTTATAGTGTTTCTAATTTAACTGTTGTGTTATTTTTCATCTCCAAATCGGTGTTCATTTTGCGTTTCGTGGTGATTAACAAGTGTGTCAATAAATTAATTTGCTAATGTGTACTGCTTTTTTTATTTTAATAACACACGTTGATTACGTTTCAAACTAAAACCATTGCAAAAATTAATGAAATATGACATTGTACAGTGTTCCAAAATTTGTACAAAAACATGCTTTGTTATATTTGTGTGTGTATGTGTGTTTTTGTGCAGAACTTACTATCACATTTGACAATTGAGCGCAACAGAACAAAATACAGATTTTTTAGGACTGCATCGCTGTTAACCATTGGCCAGGCCCATTCGGGACCAATCAGCTGATTTGGCCGTCGCTTTTTGTATATAAAATCCAATTTCAAATTGCCAGCCCTCGATGTATTGTTTTTGTGGCGTTGCATAATTTGTTGTCACGTGGACTCAAAGATTTCGTCTATTTTACTTAGCAAATCGTGTGAACTTCATCGCCAGTCCACGTTTTTTGTCTTTGTGTTCATGGAAGTTCGGTTCCTCCTCCGGTCTCGTTTCTCTTGCCACAATTATGCGTTTTCTTGTTTGTTTTTATGTAGTCTCGAAAGTGTTGGTAGTGTTGCTGTTTTGTTGTTTTTTTGTTGTACGTTCTGTTTTGAAAAGATTTATGTATGTGTATAATGTGTAAAGTTGTTTGTAGTAATTGAGTCAGCTGCAATGAAGAGAGTAACTTGAGTCCAGCTTTAATTATTCGTTTGTTTATTATTTATAAAACTTTTTTTTGTTTTTTAATTGAATTTTTAAACATGGCGTGGCGTGGATGTATGTAGTTTGCTTAGTTATCCACCATTTAAATTCTTTTCCGGCACTTGCTGTTTTTTGTGGCGTAACGTATTGTGGTTTTTGTTGTGAGATGTTTTATTCTCCTGTATCTCAGTTATGGTCAGTCTTATAAATTACAAAAGTTTTTCTGTGCAGCACAGATTTTCAGGTAATTTATTTGTACTTTTTAGTGAATTTGTATGCTTAAAACTTTTTTGCGCAAAAAATTAAAGTTTGCTAACTTTAACTTGGATTGTTACATGTTTTTTCCAGTGCCAAAATGTTGGCAAAAAAACTGATTCGTAGAACTTCAATATTATTATTTTTTTGGTTCTGCGACTCAATGCGCTTGCAGACGTCGAAAGGAACCTAGTTTCAATTGTTATGTGGCAATTCAAAATAGCCTAAGTGACCCGGCCTCTTTTAGGGGACCACTTTACCAATTTTATACTGCTTGAAAGCATGAACCTGTACCTGTTTACCGATCTATGCGCGCATTGAGTCTCGGAATCAAAATGAAAGATTTGTCACCTGTAAATTTGACAACATTCAGTCCTTAAGAGACTTCTATTTGTCTGAATTTGAAATATAAAAATTGATTAAGTTGTTGTTTTTGAAATACTGCTTTTGAACAATTGGAATGTGTTTTTTAGTTCTATTATGTCCCAAAACCAGGGTTTTTTTTGACGCAAAATCGTGCGTCAATGACGAAAAATAATTTTGGCTGACGCAAAAAAATTCGGCCGTTTGCGTCAGCTGACGCAAACAAATTTCGAGGACGTCATAATGCCATTTTTGGGTTATTTATGCACTGATTGAAAATTTTTCCGCGCCTTCGGCGCAGACCACGGACTTCTCATAATTTTGTCTGACAATGCATACATATCATGCAAATGTAATGGATGGCATGGTCAGCTGATTCATAGTTTGTTTTTAATATTGTTGTTCAGTGTTATGTTGACGGTTCGATGTAACAACACAGTGGCGTATATTGTTGACTTGACCGTTTCTAGGTTCACCTGGCTTCTATCCTCAGTTAGCTTCCACCTAGCTCCACCTTTTGTTCGCTCCGTTCTGTTTTTAATCTGAACTGAACAAGTCTGAACAGGTGTCGTCATAGAAGCTCTACAGATCTAAAAATCAAGTCTAGAAACTGAAAAGCCATTACAAAAAGTCTAGGCCCCGTAAAGCTTTGTTTCTGCGCAGCAGGGGTTGTCAAATGCCAAAATCACCTTGTTGTTTAACCACAGGCGTCAAAAACGATACTGTTAGTGATGAATGGCGCAAAAAATTTTGCTTCTTTATCGTTATTTGTTCGATTTAAACTAATATCATATTGACGCAAGAAAATTTGTGCTGACGCGAAATTTTTCGACCGTTTGCGTCAATTGACGCAAGAAAAACTTGACGAAAAAAAACCCTGCCCAAAACCAAATTCACAATTACAAAGTTGTTTATATAATACAGATACCTATAATTATACAAAGATGACTTCTTTTATATACAATTGCACATAGATTACTAAAGGGGCTTACATGAAGTAGTATTTAGTGACCTCGTAGCTATGTTTTAACACAGCTATGCGTCACTAAATACTGCTTCATGAATGCCGCTTAAGATAGATGTCATAAAATATGCACGCAGGACACTTAGGTCACCACCACTTGTGAGATCGTGTCGAGACCGAAATTATGGATTCCCCAGTGGTTGTGTGGCTTGGGTTTCTGGCATTATTTTGTGACACAGTAAGTTTCCAAAATATCCTTTGGTGCCATAACGGTCAATTAACCGTAATGAAAAGTACGAATGAGGTGATCTGAAACACGTACGTCAGAAAAGCAAATTGAGCACATAAATGCTGAGCTGAAATTTGGAGCATATAAATCCATTTGCGTTGAGATTTTAATGTTAAACGTTCCACAAAAACGGTGCACATTCGTGAAGCAGTTTTTAGTGGCCGTGTAGCTATGTTTCAACACAGCTGCGCATCACTAAATACTGCTTCATGAATGCCGCTTTACAGCGCGACATAAATTTTCGCTTTGCTTTTGCTGTACCTATGCGGCGGACATTTAGTGCATCTCAAGCTTGGCCAGGCTCAAATGCGGAAAACCACATGTAAATCAGTGGATTTTGTTCATGTTACACTATTTAACATCATGACCGATGTGCACGCAAGGTTCCTTTCACGCTCCAAATCTTAGCTCAAAGTACTTAATGCTGTTGTTGCCGCGATTTACCGTTCTTCTGACGTATTGTTTCAAGTTCATCCTGAGTATAGCAACAAAAAGACGTCGAAAAAGATGCATCAGCTATTCTATTCACTCTCTCGCAAACAACGTTCTTGCTGGAGGCGTATTTTTTAATGTTCCGCTTAATGTTTTGCTGCGTTTGGTTCATGTTCGTGTGCGCGCAAGAGTGCTGCAGTTTTGCGTTTTGTTTTTCGAAATAAAATAACTGAAATGACTAACGCCGATGTTGTTTGATGGTCGAGCGCTGTGCAGTTTGCGGGAACGGCTGATTCGTTTCCTATTTTTGTTTTTTTTGTTGCTGTTGATTGTTTGGCTAGGGCAGGGTAGTCCTGGTGTGCACTCGGCTATATAACACATGTTGCGCAGTTATTATACAAACAAACACACATGCGCGCACATACGATATTACCGCAGCGCGCGCGTCCGCGTGTGTGTGTGTGTGTATGTGCCTGTGTGTTTGTTTGTGACTGTGCAACATCACTGGCAGAGTGCTGCATGGTCTTCAGACTTGGTTTTTTTTGCTGGGATGGAAATTTGATCAATTTGGATGAGACTTGAGAGCGGAAGGTTCCATTGAGTGTGCGAAGGGTAATTTTGCAGTCGGATGACTGGACAAGAAAACCAAAAGTGCATGGTGTCATGGTTTACAGTGCATACCGAAAGGCAAGCCACGTGGTCGATTAGTAAAAATGGGCTGCAAAATAATGATATGAAACAGAAAATTGCAATCAACAAACGCCGCAAAATAGAAAACGTGCTTGTGAATTTCACAACACACCCAATTTCAATCTGATCAGTCGTCTGAAGATGGTGATTTATTTCGAGTCAAATGTCGTACAACCAACGGCGACGATTTACATGGGCGTCGACAAGGTGGAGAATGAGGATTTGATTCGTTGGGGTTGGCCGGAGGATGTATGGTTTCACGTTGATAAGGTTGGTTGAATTGGATTGGATTAAAAAAATAAATCTTTCTTTCTAAAATCGATCGGTTTTCAGTAACGCTGTACGCAAAAACGTTTCATGCCTGGTGCGGCATTTCAAAATTGCCTGGGTCCATTGCTCACGAATATGTCTGTCAAATTCCCATGTCAAGCATGATTGCGTGCATTGAGCCGCAGAACCAACTGAAAATATAATTATATAAGGTTTTCAGTTTGGTCTTGGTGGCGGTTTATAGCGTTATAATGGGAAAAGTAAAAACCAAAAATCTTACAGTGTGAGATAAAAAAATCGAAATCACAGAGAAAAGAAAAACTCCCAAAGTGCACGAGACAAATGCCTTTATGAAAAAAAAAATTAAATTCGCGCTGTTTTTGCTTCGACAGGTCTCATCAGCGCACGTTTATCTGAGGCTGCACCCGCACCAAACGATCGAAGACATTCCCTCTCAGTTGATTGATGACTGTGCTCAGTTGGTGAAAGCGAACAGTATACAGGTTTGCGTCTTTTTTGGCAATGTCGGACCGAAATGTCGTTTTTAACATTTGCCGAACACCTTTTTTTGTTTTTTTGTTGAGAGAAACTGAATTTTCCAGTTTTGTAATTCCCTCGCAACCACTCAACCGAGTTGGCTGCGTTTAAATTGAGACAGCTGAATTTGAGGTGCCAGATTGTTGCGGCATGTCATTTTACCAGACTGATATATGTGAGTTTCTTGTTGTACTCGGAAAGCCATCGGTTTCCGTGGAGTAAACCAAAAAACGAAACTCAATGCTGCGCGTTAGCTGAATAGTGTTCCTCGTTTTTTCTTTTCCAGGGCAACAAAATGAACAATGTTGACGTTGTGTATACACCATGGGAGAACTTGAAGAAAACTGGTGACATGGCCGTTGGACAGGTCCGTTGAAAGATCATCACGTTTGAATTGCTCTTCAATCGAACAGTTGTCAAGTGTAAAATACTGAAAACTGCGCACTTTGTTGAAGTTTGCCATTGCACCGCCACATTAACCAGCAGTGTTATTTCGCCTGTGTACCTGTGTGTGTTTGTTTTTCGGTAACTGTGCCATAATGGCATCACAGTTTCTAATCACTCAACGATGTTGCACAGTGACAAGCAGGCGTACACGCGCATGTATACGCTGCACTACATCTCTGTGATAGCGCGCGTGTCACAGCGTCGCGTGCTGCTTTGTGTTTGCACAACATTGCTGTATTATAAGACGCCACAGTCACAGTGTCTACAGACTAGGACTTGAACAGCACTATTGACCAGCCAACTGCATACAGTTTCATGAGCATGAGAGAACTGAAATGAGAAATTTCATTTCAATGAGGAAGAAATTATGAAAAAAATGCAAGAAACAACCTCGCAAATAGGTCGGCTTCCACCGCAACAAGGCCGTCCGAACAGTGCACGTCGAGAAGCGCCTGAACGAGATCGTGAATCGTCTCGAGAAGACGCGCGTTGAGCGAACGATCGATCTGCGCGCCGAGCGAGAGGAGCGAGACAGACGCGAGCGCGAGGACAAGAAGGCGAAACTGAGGGCACAGAAGAAACTCGACGAAGACGAGGCGAGACGAAAGGCGGCCGACGCGGAGGCGCGCTCGTACGAGCGACTGATGCGGCCGGACAAGATGACGTCCAACAAGGACAACGCTGCGGACAATGACTCGGACGATTTCATGTGATCGTATGGTCGACTGTGCTGAATTTTGCAAATAAATTAGTTTTCATTCGTCCCACATCGAATTTGCTTGTGATCCGTTATTGTTGTTGTTTTCTGGCGTATTTTTTCGTCTTTTTGTTGCCGTTGTTGGCGCACTGTTGAGATGAGAATGTAAATTATTTGTTTTTTGCTTTTATTCCGTACTGTCAGTCAGTCAGTCAGTTTTATTCTGCAGTGCACGGCATAATACCAGAGAAGTGTAAGACACCATGAGTAGGCAACCCGTTTTCTCAACTCCATTGCTACTTACTACATCAACTGTACACCATGTGTAACGTCGGTATGGTAATACTTGAGTAATCAATGATAATTCAGCTCATGCGGTGATGAAAAGCGCTCAATTCACGGTTGTTGTTGTTTGTTGCCGTGCTCAATTCACGGTCGCTCAGATCACCGGCTCGCTCAGATACCGAGGCACCAGATTGAACCGGTATCGTGCGCTGCCCAGCCTGACATTCTGCAGCACGGTCCACCGCGGCTGCGTCATGTCCGTCAAGCATTCGACGGTGTCGTGCACGTGCACAACGTTGCCGAACTCGTCCAGCTGCGCGCCGCCGATCGCCAGCAGCATGTGGCCGGTGTTCACAAGCTGCAATGTGCATCACATGTCCGGGGGGGGGGGCAACTCGGGTCGGGGGTGCTGAGCCCGAGACCGGGAATTTCTTGCGGGACTGGCACCGAAGTACGGGGGGGGGGACGTTGCCTGTTGCGAACATGTGTTTTTTAGAATGAAATTAAAAAAAAATAAATCAGGCTCGGTTAAAGCTGAGCGGACATCTAGGAGATGTCCATTTCTCAAGTGAAGACTGTAGATTGAAACGGAAGATTTGCTATGACCGTGCACGCTGTTCTGTTATATCATTGTAATGTTGCACACAGACGCAAGCACACCAACGCTGTCTGTCAGCCTATCTGCGCTTGTTTCGTGTGTTTGTTTGTGACAGTGTGCAAGATTCCTACACTATAACAGAGTGCACACACGGTGTATTCCGTGAAACTCTCGGCGTCTTCTCCGTCTCACTCACGCGCACGCCATAACGTTTCTCTGTCATTGTTGCGAACGGCGCCCAAACATCCTCGGTCGTGTCATATCGATCGCACAGCATCGAGTCATTCACGTTCGACCCACCGCAAACGATCACATCAGTGCCAACCACCGCTGCGCCGGGTGAACCGTGGGCTATAAACACTTTCAATTGAGCTCCATGGATACAGTATATCAATTCACGCTGATAAACTCACTCAACGTGCAGGGGCAACGTATTAGCGTACATTACATGCAGTAGAACTCCAAATTACAGGCCAGTCACTGACTGATATGTATGTAGTGATTGTGATCATACTTTCTGTGCAGCACAGACTGCACCTCCACAGCAATGCCTGCACAGAAATCATGCATCACGTGAACAGCGATCACCAACAATCAACTGATAACCTTCAATTTAGAGTTCGACTGCATGTACAGG
Organism: Theristus sp. LFF4_11; assembly: GCA_030248135.1. Lineage (NCBI taxonomy): Eukaryota > Metazoa > Nematoda > Chromadorea > Monhysterida > Xyalidae > Theristus > Theristus sp. LFF4_11. The sequence goes on along the minus strand of JASANC010005603.1, from coordinate 36,109 downwards.
GTGTTCCAAAAACAGGTAAAAAGTAACTGGCTCGTGCGGCCGTCTGGTTGTGACCCAAATTTCAGGGCTTCACGTGTAAACAGTCGGCTTTTTCATCTGTTTTTTGGGACACCCTGTAGATTTTTACTTAGTTTCTGTTGCATGAGAATGCAAAAATAACAACGAAACAGCTCCTAAAAAGTGCAGCAAGCACCAAAACAGCCAAGCAGCGTGAAATGCAACACAGTGCAATGTTTTCTACGGTGACCGTGACCAACAATGCGCTGGTGCGTGTTTGCTCAGAACAACACACAATCACCACCTCTCGGCATCGGCGACAACTGAATCCAGCCGAACTCGTTGCAATAGTTCGGATGCAAGCAGATGGCCTCGATTCGTTTCGCGGTGCGCAACGGCAAATGATCATGGTCACCCTCGTCCGTGGTCGCCTGGCGTTCATGGCCGCCAAACACGTAGACGTGCCCGCCGACAAGCAGCATCGCCGCGTCGTAGCGTGCGCCGTCGCCAAACGACACCAGCTGCGTCCACCAGTTGAGCGCGTCTGGACTGCATCGACAGCGACCGTCGTTCAGGCCGCACACCAGCACGGAACGACCGACGCGTATTGCGCTGCTGCCGCGATAATGCGTGCCTGCGGTACAAAAAAACAACGCAAACAAAACGGCTCTGTCTCGAAAACGCATTTCCTTGGAGCTCCTGTGGTTTGCACGGTGCAGTTCTTCTATATCGACGTGCAGAAACATGTGCACGAACATGTGCATCTCTGCATGCGTATTGTTTTGCTGCGAGGACCAAACAACCAATCGAAAGTCTACCATTCAATCGCAGCGGCGTCTGGTGCCGCGGTGACGCGCTCTCGTAAGCATCGACCACGTATGACACGGCGTCCGCACGGTTGAACGAGCGCTGTCGACTGCCGACAATGAGATCGTTTCTGTGGTTCAGCGCCAATGCGACGCCGTCGAACATCGGTTCAACGTTGTGCACTTTCGTTGATGTACGCGCGATTATGGTGGTGGTCGCTGATGCCAACGTGTAATGCTCAACTTGCTCCGTGAGTGAGAGCGATCTGTTGTTGTCGCCCGTGCGACCGCCGTATATCGAGAATCGTGAGACGTATTGCGCATGACAGCGTACGGTGGTGTCGGCGACAAGCCTGATTGTATCGTCTTCGTTTTTCGTTTTGCGACTCATTGCGTTTGCAGTTTAGGATAGGTATTGGTTCCTACATGGGCGTAGGAAATTGGTTCCATGATTGATCCGGCAATTCATCTCTGTCCTAGTGAAAACGCATGTCACGGACACGGGTCGCACTTCACCAATCTTGAATTCCGCAGTCAAGCTTACATCTTTTATGCGCGCATTGAGGCGTGGAACCAAAAGCAATGGTAATACATGCAGTCGAACTCTAAATTGAAGGTTATCACCTGATTGTTGGTGATCACGTGCTGCATATTTTCCGTCCAGGTCCAGGCATTTCTGAAAAAGGGGAATTTTGTGTGACAACCTTATAAGTGGGAGGAGGTCTTATTTTCAAGTCAAAATTTTGGCTGTCTGACACTGACAGAAAGCACGCATCACGTGATCACTGCATACAATCAGCTGGTGGTCGCCTGTAATTTAGAGTTCGACTGTATGCACTCTAAAACGTTGCCACTGTAAAACAAATCTAGCGGAGCATGGAGCTTGTTCCGGCACTGTTATATTGTGATTCGGCCATGCTGTCACGTTAAAAAAGAATGACAAAGAACACCTCAAAACGCATGCCAACGTTTATGCCATGCGAATATTTGTATCAAAATGTCAAACCGCGTGCTCAAGACCGAAAATGCACAAGGGAAAGCCAAGCGGTGCGCCACGCAAACCTCAGAAGCTCTTGGATGCGTTTCGGGGCCAATGGCAGCAACACTACCGTGATCATAAACATTGCAGCGTTGCCAACCGTGCCTCAACGCTAAAAAACAGTGTGTCCGATCCGAACAGGTGTCCGGTGGCCGGCCCGCGTGTCCCGGAAGTAAAAGCCGGTTGCCACTTTTATTACCGTGAGCCAGCACACCACGCGCGAACACCCAAGCGGAGATGGAAGCGTACATTCGATTCGGACGTCTTTTTAGCCTATCAGTGGTCGCTTTTGAGTATTTTGGACGTTTTTTTGGCTCGCGGTTTGACATGGCATAATATTTGAGACAGTAACTTGGCATTGCATGAACGTTAGCATGCATTTTGAGATGGCATCTTTTGAGCGTGCTGTACCATGAGACTGAGGAGCTCTCCGAATCTAACAGTATCACATGCTCCGCACGCGACGTACACGAACCCATCAGACTGAGTTCACCCGAAAATGACCGCGTGTGCCCGGCGACTTCCAAGACAACACGAATCCGAATGACCTATGTGTACAATGTATACACGTGTGCATGTGCAGCGTGTGCCAAAAGAATTGCTGAGTTAAGGGGACACGGTCCGAGACAGTGTGTGCAGGCTTGTTTTTTCGTTCGATCTTCTAATCGTTGATCTGATATCCTGCCTGACACTGATCCGATTCACCAGCGGTTACAGTCTCCAAAACAAAACACAACCGTCTGAGAATGCGGCTGGCAATAGATCTCTCACTGGAATAAACCGGTTTACCCGAAAAGAGTACACACCGTTTTATCGTGGTTTTAAGCGTATAAATGAAAACGCACGTCGACAGTGGACACGGGCGCCGTGAACGCCGACGCGAGCGCCAACGGCGGATCGTGCTGCGCAAACTGCAGCGTTCGCTCGTCCGCTTGCTCGTTGCATCGGTCGACCGTCTTTTCAGTTGCGCCGGTGATGCCGTAGACGCACGCGTCGAAGTACAACGGAATGAAGTCCGGCTGCGGGTTGGCGCACGCCAGCACGACGTGCACCGTGTCATTTCGCCGGTAACCGGCAGCAGTGTTGTTATCAGCATCGGAATCGCAGTGGAACGTCGGCTGCCCAGTCGAGGTGCCGAGCGTCTGTATGCGAACGCTGATGTCAAGATGCTCCAGTGGGATTATCGGTGATCGACTGTGCGCTTCGCCTCGCAGTAACACTGGGATGAATGCTGACAGGGCTGTGGCGATGACCAACGCTAAAACCGGCTTCTGTTTTTGTTCAGTGGAACAATCATTTGGCATTGGTGACTGACTCCTTTTTTGCGTGACGCTCTGCTTTCTCGGTTCGCGGCGTGGTACATAACACGGTGTTGGGCAAGTTTGACGGGTATGTATCCCTGATACTGGCGACTGGACCAGCCGAGGGTAGGGTTAAGATGAAAAAAACCGGATTTTTAACTTAAAATTTTCTCATACAAGTTAAAGGCCCGTTCATACTGACGTATGCGTATACGGCACGGCACGTCATATCGCGTCTTGTACTTTTGCTTTTGGCATACTACCGTTCATACAAACGTATACACACCGGCACGGCACGGCATTTTTTGGGCGTCACTATCGTAAGTGAGTGGCAGAGTTTTGTTTGGTGTCGCTTTGAGACCCATGAGAAACAGATTGATTTGAAGAACATAAAAAGATGTAATACCGTATTACCTCCAATAAACCCCCATGGGGGATTTATACGTCAGCGACTATTAGGGGTGGGGGTTTATTGGTGGGGGGGGGTTATTGGTGGGAGGGGGGGGGGGGGTTATTTACAAACAAATTATAGGGTGGGGTAGGGTTTATTGAAAAATGGCAAAAATACCTTGCATGGCAGGCAAGAAAGTCGCAGAAACTTCTACTCTACATAGAAATTTCCTTTTATAACAGCCCTTTGTAATGAAATTACCATTAACTCATCCATTTGGGGCCTTTGGTAGCACAATTTCATCATTTTCACTGCAACCAGCCACTGAATTCGCTGGGTATGTGTTTCAAACAGGTTTCCAATAATCCCCCATTGGGGATTATTTGTGGGGGGGGGTTATTCGAAAACTTGTCGTGGTGGTGGGGGTTTATTAATGGGGGGGGGATTAATGGTGGGGGGTTTAATGGGGGTAATACGGTAGCGCTGGAAAATTGCTAAGCATTTTCCACTTGCCGACAAGCAGCGTTAGCGCCACGCAAAGAACGATGTTCAGTAGTTTCGCGCGCGATATGCAACGTCTGTGAACGGGCACGGCGGCAATTTGAAAAGCGTTCAACTGTTCAGCGGTGAAATACACGCACAGTCGATTTCGTTTCTTATTCTCCGCAACCAACAAGACCTGCAAAAAGTATTCGCGAGGCGGCGACTGATACGGTTTTGCATGCGAATCACGCGGAGCTTCACTATTTTTATGTGAAACGAGAGAAAAAAACGAAAACTTGTCTGAATCTCTTATGGCGCTATTTCTTGTGTTTCTTCACCGGGTGAGAACATTTTTGGTGGGAACGATGGAACTCGACAGTTTTTTCCAGTTAATCCAGTGACCCTGTCCCGCGACGTGTCCCGTTTCATGTCCTTATGTCATGTCATGTCCTTATCATGTTCGGTTACGATAATAGTACATATGTACATAGATGTTTAAAAATTTTATGGTTTAAATTATTTTGGAACAACATGAAAATGGACGGGCAGGGGACATGTAAAGTACGTCAGGACATACATATACAGGGACACGACGCGGGACATGATTTTTTCTCAGTGTACCTTTTTCTGTTCCGTCCACCTGACCTTCAACAGTAGCTCCTGCACCTTCTGCTGTTCGTCGGTGTGCATTCTTCCATGGAAATGCTGTGCGTACAGCGTTCGCATCTGGTCGCAGTCACGTACGAACGGCACTAAAAACAGCGTAAAACTTGAAGTATCAATTGAAGTACGAAAAGACTTTTTCCAAAAAAACCTTCTGGAGGTGGGCTGAGTTCAGCTGAGTGAGCATTGGAACTGCTGATTTGCGACGCTTCACTGTAATCGATTGTAAACACCGTTTCACTGACAGTGTCCAATGTCTTTGCGCGTGACTGCCGTTGTTTCGACTGCGTTATCGACGTTGCGTTTGCATTTTCGTGCGCATTGACGACCGCAGGTTGATAGGCCATTTATGTTATGCGGTTATTCAACGTACGGTGTCCATGTGTGGGGGGGGGGCACTGGTAAAAAAACTCTGGACCAAACAGTATGAATCAAAGCTTGCAAATATCGCAAAGTCTTGCGTATAATGTTCCGCCCATGACACTCCATGGGCACCCTACTCGACGGCGTTCTGTACACTTTTCTGGATTAGCCCTGGCTAAAAACATCGCCTAAAATTCCCAACAGCAACAACAAGAACAGCCGACCCAAAAGTGGGCAGGGTGTCACATTGTGGAAAACTAAAAAATTCAAAATTTTGACTTGGCCAAAATCCCACCACCGTTTATAAGGTCGGATCTCTTCAAAAGGTCTTTTTTGTTTGGCCAAATTTTTTCGCTGCGGAAATCGTTGGAGACGTTTTTACAGCGGTGAAAGCTAAACTAACAAGCTTGAAATACTGACTTTTTAGCAAAAAAGGTGTTGAAAAACTCAGAAAAGTTCTTTTGAATTTCAGGGCGAGGTCGTTGTAAAAGATCGATCCTGTAAAATAAAAGAGGGAACATCTTCGTCGCGTTTATTATAATCAATGTACAAAAGAATTGCAAAAAACAATTCTCGACGGTCACGTTCGATGAATGAAGACAAAAACACGGCACAGTGAAGTGAACCTGTATGATCTGAAGGTATCTTTCGTGTTGATCACAAAGTTTTGCTGAACTCCACACCTAGTCACTTTTATCAGTAAAAAGTACGCATTTCATTCACACAGAGCGCCACTTTATTCGATAGGAGCCATAAAAACATTTGCCATAAAAATAAAACGAAAATTTGCCAAATTGGCCGAAAACTTTTACGTTGAGAAGAACCAACTTCAGATATTGTTTTTTTTGTCATTTGGTTGTGTTTCATCAGGTCATCTGATAAGCATTTTTTAACAAAATGCATGCGTTGCGGCCTTTTAGTGTGAAAAATTGCAGTTTCGCGTTGTTGAAAAGCGTGTGAATATGGTTGTAAGGTTCGGTTGGTCGTTAGAGAGTGGTGAGGCGTACGTGATAACGTCTTTATCGCGCTGTGTGTTTTCGAGCTCACGCGCGCTGGAAGCGCAAGCAGCAGCTGCAGCAGCATAAAAGGATGTAATAGTGAAGCGGCATCAGTCGCTGCCGCATTTTATTTGTATTTTTTGGTGAAAAACTATGATGTCGCAGTCATGTTGGCCCGACAAATTAAGTAAGGCCGAATTGTGTGCGGGGTGCTGCTGATGTTTCGTCTCAGTCTCTTATAGCCGCACCAGTGCGGGTCACTCATCTCAACCGTAGCCGAACCGTAACTAAAATCTGTACCGTAATTTTTCTTCTTTTTGGGCAACGTCAACATTTTTTTGTGACGTTGAGTTTTCATTAAAAAATAGAAAAGTTTGCAAAGTTTTTGTTGCAAAAACATGTGTAATGGCATGTTTAAACAGCCGCGTGTTTACGCACAAACTTGAAAACGGTAAATGGAGGATGAAAGCAAAGTCATCGTCGTGTACGTATTTGAAGTCAGAACGCATTTTTTTAAATTGCGGACGCATGTCGGTCGGTCATTCGGAATAAAACCCACTTCAGCTGACTACACAGCGCACTCCTTTCAGGCTTTTATTTTTCAGTTCACACGCAAAAATTAAGCGTCGACGACGTCGTCGTCGTCAAACAAAAATGCATTTTGAGCTGTTGAATACAAAAATTTCTGAATTTCGCAGTTGATTTTTAGCATGAAAAGGGTGCTGGAAATTTACACTCATTGAAAAGAAACACGTCACTGACCGACCGATATAAAACGCTTTATTAGGCTCTTTTACTTCGTTACTTTTTTTGTAAATGCAAAAGGTCAGCTCTCACTAGTGCTGAGACGATAAAACAGTTAACGAAACAAGACTGACTAAACGAAACAGCTGGTGCACTTATAGAAAGGAAAACACACCAGTGAAAGTAATTTTAAATTGCAAGCAACAGAAAAAAGGCAAAACTCCAACAGTCACAAGGTGACAAAGCAGAAGCAGATCATCATCAAGCACAAGTCTTCACTTCACACGCAACCTTGGATTAATGCTTGTGCCAAAAAATTTGCTTTTGCCTTCGGTACTGTATGTGTATGGAACACGGAAAGATCAAAACACAGAAAAACACAAACAAATTGACATAAATGAAATTTGGTGTTTTTTGGCCCACCCTAAGGCAACAAACGGTACGGACCCCCCCCCCACCCGGGCAAACCCCCCCCCCAAAATTTGGGTCAAAATACCCCCCCCCCCTCTCGAATTTGGGGGGGCCAGACCCCCCCTCCCACATTTTCTCTTGTATATCTCTATATTTCTCTCATATGTAGGTATCTATTCTATATTATATGCATGTTTGTATCTCAATATATTGTATGTTTTTTTGTATACGTACCACTTCAATGTTGTACGTCAATGTTTTCAATACTGTACTTCAATATCAAGTCTCACCCGTGCAGCGTGTCTCGTTCGTGTAGCTTTCAGATGTCCCGACCCGAACGAAAATCAAAGCAAAATGTATGACTAGAGAGAGGCCTTGACTGGATGCTGTGGTTTCTAGCACTTTTATTCAACAACTTTTGGTCCGACCCCCCCCCCCTAGAATTTTCGGTCTCGCTCGGGACCCCACCCCCCCAACCAAATCGACCCCTACTTGCCATTTTTTCCCCAGACAATGTCATCGTCAAGAAAAAATTTTGGTCCGACCCCCCCCCCTAGAATTTTCGGTCTCGCTCGGACCCAGTACCGTGGGCCCAAAACAATTTTCGAAGGGGGGGGGGTATGGTGCCGTGCAGTCTTTAGCTTTAGCAGTCGATTTTGGGCCGTTTTACCGACTGATTTTAGGCTACGACAACATCTGCGATGAAGTTTTTGAGCGTCCCAAAGCTTGGCCTACCATTTCCGATGCAGATAAGGTGACGATTCGCCTCGCAGAGCGTCCGATCCGATTGTGCTCGCTGCTCCGTTTGCAAGCGCTACGTTGTCTGGTTGCTTGCTGCTTCGTGTCGTGTCGTCGCAACACCATCAGAAGAATTGATCGAATTTCAAGGCGGTATGTTTGTCTTCACTTTAGCATTAGTTTAGCTGGGGACAATTAGTGACGTTTTGGAGGTCAAAACACAAGAAGAGGCATGGTGACGGTTTGGAAAAGGGGTAATTGAGGTCACCAAAACAAAATCTGCAAAGTTCCGTCATATGGGAGTCATTCGGGAGGCGCTTGCATATCATATGTGGTTCTTCGGACTCCCTGATTGATTTAGCACAACTTTGATTTTTGAAAATTTTTTTTAAATTAAAAAAAACAAAAATGACGATTTTTGTTTTTTAACAACCCTAGGGGGGGGTCCAAACCATGGTAACGTGGGACCCCCCATGGGGGTCCCATGGGGGCCGGTACATTTTTTCAAAATTTTTTCGCTTAAATTTTAAACGAAAAACGCTAAATTTTGCTGCAAAATCTTTGAAATTACAATGAAGCTGGTCAAGTTATCATATATTCAACTTATATTATGGACTTTATAGACAAAAAATCATGATTCTCGAAAAAAAATTTAGGGTGTGCAGAAAATTTCGGGGGGGGGGTCTCCGCCAGACAAAATTTCATGGGGGGTGTGGGGGGGGTGTCGGCCAAATTTTCGAAGGGGGGGTCCGATGGGGGGGGGGTGCCCGGTTTTAGGGGTAGAGATGTCAAGAAAAAAAAAATTTTCTATTTTTTTTCTTTAAAAAAAAATTTTTTTTTAATTTTTTTTTTTAAAAATGAAAGTTGTTCAGAATTTTTCAGGGAGTCCGAATATCACCATCTGAGGAGCCACCGACTTACCATATGACCCCCACTCATATGGGAGGAGGGTGAAAATTTCAGACTTGGTTTCGGCGACCCCATTTTCCCACCGACGACATCACGTCTCGTGTTTTGCCTCTCAATTCACCTCAAATAACATGGAAACAAGTTCCACAACAAACCGGTGTGATCATGCTGACGACACGAGGCGAAACAGCAACGAGCAACCAACGAAGTTACGCTTGCAGTGGCAGACAGTGCAATTTCCACCTTTCGAGATCCTGAAAAACGATGCGTAAATGTGAGTTCTCTGCTTCTATCTCACCTTAGCGACATCGGAATTTGTTGAACTAGCCTTTGCGACGCTCAAGTACTTCAATGCGCGAGTCGATCATCACTCACCAAGGCTGAAAACAGTCGATAAATCAATCCAGAATACCACCTGCAGCGTTGAAGACTAAGTGACAAGGTAAAGTCAAAGAAAATTTTTGTTGAACTTTCGAAAAATTATGCCAAAAACGGCATTTTCAGGGCACATTAAAGAAAAAATTTCAAAAATTTTTAATAAAAAAAAATAAAAAAAAATGCTCATTTTTTTTTTATTTTAAAAAAAAATTAAAAAAATTTTTTTTTGACCTTTACATCTCTATTTAGGGGGGTGGCACGGTGCCCCCCCACCCGACGGTCTGTGTGTGACAGTTTTCGTGATTGATAACTTGTTTTGAAAAAAGTTCAAAATTCAAATTCTCAGAATCTCAGCTCAGTCAGCTCAGTCAGTTCATCGTGTTTTGTTCGTGTGGTGGTGAATGCGTGATGTTATTGATTGTTTCATTGTATTTTGTACTAACGGGTATTACCTATTTCGATGCTTCGGCATCGTATCACTACTTTTGTACGATAAACGTTACATCGTTACATCGTTACATCGTCTCTGGTGCTCTGGGGGGGTGTACCTAGAGATGTAAGGGTCAAAAAAAAAAATTTTTTTTAATTTTTTTTTAAAAAAAAAGTAAAAAAAAAATGAGCATTTTTTTTTAATTTTTTTTTATTAAAAATTTTTGAAATTTTTTCTTTAATGTGCCCTGAAAATGCCGTTTTTGGCATAATTTTTCGAAAGTTCAACAAAAATTTTCTTTGACTTTACCTTGTCACTTAGTCTTCAACGCTGCAGGTGGTATTCTGGATTGATTTATCGACTGTTTTCAGCCTTGGTGAGTGATGATCGACTCGCGCATTGAAGTACTTGAGCGTCGCAAAGGCTAGTTCAACAAATTCCGATGTCGCTAAGGTGAGATAGAAGCAGAGAACTCACATTTACGCATCGTTTTTCAGGATCTCGAAAGGTGGAAATTGCACTGTCTGCCACTGCAAGCGTAACTTCGTTGGTTGCTCGTTGCTGTTTCGCCTCGTGTCGTCAGCGTGATCACACCGGTTTGTTGTGGAACTTGTTTCCATGTTATTTGAGGTGAATTGAGAGGCAAAACACGAGACGTGATGTCGTCGGTGGGAAAATGGGGTCGCCGAAACCAAGTCTGAAATTTTCACCCTCCTCCCATATGAGTGGGGGTCATATGGTAAGTCGGTGGCTCCTCAGATGGTGATATTCGGACTCCCTGAAAAATTCTGAACAACTTTCATTTTTAAAAAAAAAATTTAAAATTTTTTTTTTTTAAAGAAAAAAAAATAGAAAATTTTTTTTTTCTTGACATCTCTAGGTGTACCCCCCACCCCCCCCCCCGGCCACGGTACTGCTCGGACCCCCCCACCCCCTGCCCCCCTAGAATTTTCGGTCTCGCTCGGGAGCCCCCCCCCCCAACCAAGCCAGTCGACCCCCCCCACCCGGGACGACCCCCCCCCAAATTTGGGCGGACCCCCCTCGGATTCGCCAAAAAATCGGGCTCGACCCCTGTTTGAAAATAGCGATTGGTTGATCATGGCTCCGCACATTCGTTGTTGCCATTGCACCGCTGCCGTCGGCTCGTTGGCCGAATTAGAGCAGCACACAGTGAACGAGCACACCGAAACGTTGGCGTTCCAATGCACCATCTGTCGTGTGAAGGCGGCAACGGCGTTCGGATTGTTGGCGCATTACAAAAAAGCTCACAAAACGCTGGTGAGTTTTTTGTGGCAGCATGGGGGAGTTGTTCTAGGGAGCCTGCGCCTGCCCCCACAAATTTTTTTGAATCTGAGAAGTTTTTTGGCCGAGCTATTCATACCAATTTCGAATTCCAGCGTCATGCGTTAAACTGCTTGCCTATCTATGTGCGCACGAATCTGGAGACCGCAGAAAGTGTTATCTGGAGGTTCGAGGTTGAGGTGGATCGGTACCTGTTCTGGGTGTAGGGCTTCTACACACCACTAAGACCGTCAAAGACTGATGAAGACCAGAAAAGACTCAATTATAAACTGACAGCCGAACCATTCTGAATACCTTTTAACTGATTGTCACATGGTGGGCCACACGACTGGCTTTCAAACAACTAAACCAAGATTGCTACCAAAACTACCACGAATGTCGTACGAATGCCGAATGCGTGCGCCCAACAGTCAAAGATTCATCGCTTTATATAGGCGTTCAGTTGTTGACGTAGGTGGTGTGTTATTTTTATTGATAAGGGAGACAATGGTTCAATGATCAAACACTAGTTGCATGCAATAGTTGTGAGCACTATTTTTACATTCAAGTGATGGTGTTTAGAGCGCGCATAAGAGTAGAGGCTATATAGTTAAGACGATAGTGAACACAAATAATAGCGAAGGCTATAGAGTCAGAGCGATAGTGCATGCGAATAATAGTAACAGCTATAAAGTTAAAGCGATAGTAGAAAACACTATTAGCGGTCTATAGTGTCAGCGGTATATCGTGGAAGAATGACACAAATCAGTTGAGCAAGCAATGCAATAAGTTAAAACGGTTATCTTTAAATTAACTCAACTATACTATAACGGAGTATCGGAGCCAAAATTATTCCAGACGGAGCCAAGATTCCTACAACCACTTTTTAATCGAAATCTCACAACGAATATTTCTTCCAGGGCGGCAAAAAACCCGCCGCGCCACAGCCGCCGCCGCCGTCGTCGTCATCCGGATCGCCCAGCAAGCGATCACTGTGCGCCACAAGTCGCGACATGAAACCCGATCTGCACCAGCTGAATGTTCGCGAAAAAGCGCCACTGCCAAGCGGCAGTCCGTTTCATCACGCGTCAAAATCACCCGCCACTGCGAATAATACGCCCACCACAATTCGCCTGTCGGCGACCTCCTCCCCTCTAAAATCGCCCGTCCGCGTACAGTTGCAGCTCGCAACGAAATCCCCGCTGAAAACGCGAAACAACAACCAATCACCGTCGCAACAGCCGTCGCCGTTGCGGCTTGCCACGGTATGCTCGCCACCACCCGCATCGTTTGCAGCGGCCGGCGACCAGCAGAAGACAGCCGATCAGAACATCGGCCACTGCGTGCAATTGTTCGTGCTGTTGTTTGAGGATGTTTCGTTGTTTCATTGCCGCCATTGTTGATAGGTGTCACCACAAATTTGCGTAATCCCTACCCCTCCCCAAAAACCAATGTTCTAAAATCTCAACTTTTTTGTCACCAGACTCCAACCATTGACGATCAACAACGAAATCATCGATCCCGAATTGGAATTGATTGAGTCGATTGCGGATTTCGACATCGCCCATGCCTCTTGTGACATCGGTAAACCGCCAGAAGTATCCCAAGTCCAGAAGTGAGTGGTTGATCAGATTTTTTTGTATTTTAACGCCTTTTATCGAATCTGTCAGTTTCGTTTGATCGATGCTAGTGGCTGCAGATTCAAAAGATCGAGATCTGAAACATAATGGCGGGAATAAAATTGTGGAATGTAAACTGTAAGCTCGTTCAGGCTAAAACAATTCATTCAGTCTACACACTCAAGCGTCCCGTTTGTTTGTCACACGTTGTTGCCAACAAACGATGAAAAATAAAACAGAAAACCCGCGCTAAAAGCGACTTCCAAAAAGTTATTGATGATCATGATTGGCGCACGGGACGATCAACCGTCCATACGCACCGGAATTCCAGGTCATCATCCGGTTTTTGTAGCAAGTGTGGTCCATACTGTATGTGAGGGGAAGCTATATTTAAAAAACGCTAAAACTTTTCCAGAAAACGCATTTGTTTCCAGAACACATTGCACGCTGTCATCGTTGCTGGAACGCCCATTTGGCACCGATCTAGTGGATCATGCGGAGCAGCTGTTTGCTGGCGTAGACGACTTGACGGAGTTGCCCGTGGAGCAGTTTGGAATGGATTCCTCTGTGCCAAGGTTCCAACACAGGCAATCAAGCATCCGGGGGCACATTCCAAATATGTGCAGTCAAATGAAACGTTGATGTTTGATTTCTTAGTTTTTAGTACGTAGAATACTGAGTATTCTACTATGACCTATTTTTTTAAACGTGTCCCACTGAAACGACGTCATGTGTCGCCAAACATGCGCTTCACGTTCACAGTAAACCAGACTTTCCGTTTAGCCGATTTCTTCCCATAAACAAATGGTGAATGTCCGAATGTCGCATCAGTCACACCAAACTGAAATTTTTGTGCCTGTACTTTGACAAACGGGCGTTTTTGAAGCAAATGACGTCATTTTAGTCCGGACACGTTTGAATAAATAGGCCATACCAGAATACTAGAATTTCTGCGATTTTATTGCGCATGTTTCGTTCACTTGCAGAGCGCCGCTCGGCAAACAGCATCGTCGTGCGACACGAGCGACCTACTGCGCCGAGTGCGACAAACACTACGCACCGAACATGCACATCTGCGCGCACCTGAAGAAGCCGCAATCGAAGCTGCTCGCGCTGATCGACGGTATTGCAAATGGAGATCACATGGAACGCTCGCTGATTGGCTGCTTTGGAAGTGTTTGAATCGCACTCACTTCTCCACCACCATGCTCGCTGCGACGATGTGGTGAACTGTGATGAATGTTGCCGCGCCAGGTGGTGCCAAGCCAACACTTCCGCAGACTCCGTCAAAAGTGCGCACCGCACGGCCGCAAGTGCACCACGGTTCACCACACCGTGTGCTTCTACCTCACTGGCTCGTCAGTGGTTCGTTCTCGAACCCGGCAGCAATGTTTCAGCCAGGGTTTCTTGGTAGTCGATAGCACTAATTCGATGGAAAAATTCGATGACGGTTCTCCCACCAATCCATCCCAACTTCGATCGACGCCGCTGCTTTGCTCTTCAGAATCGCTGGCCGACTCGCACTCGCCTAAGTCCGGCTCGCCGTTGCGTTGCGGTCAGTGCAGCCGGGCGTTCGCGAATTCGGACGCGCTACGCGAGCATTTGGCGTCGCACAAGTCGCAGACGAACTACGCCTGTTCGGAGTGTCCCATGCAGTTCTTGACGCGGCGCGACTTGGCGCGACACCAGCCGTCGCACTTGCGTCAGCGGCTGTTTTTTGTTTCTTTTTTCTCGATTGTCCGTCTCGTTTGGATACGAAAAAAATGATTTTTCGAAAATGGGTTACTGTTTTTCTGTTGGCGCATTGTCGAGCATGTCGATTCTCCTCTAATCGCTATGCCTCGCTAAATATTGGGCCTTCGATGGGCTTTATGATTATGATTACAGCTTGAGCATTTCTGCGGAATGTATGGAGAAAATGTATGAAAAAAGTGATACAGAGCTAACAAATTGTCCAAATTGAAAATCAGCCATATGGAAGGATTCCTTCCATTCCAATTCAGTCTTATAACCCTAACAATAATGCTTGTTCTATTCTCACCATCTCAGAGCCGCAACGTTTCAAGTGCTCCCAGTGTGACAAATGGTTCCCGCATAGATTCCATTTGACCGTTCACCTCCGTCAGCACACCGGTGATCGACCATTCAAATGCGATGAAGTCGGCTGTGTCAAGGTGAACGGAGTGCGGTGATTTTCGTTGTGATCGTTTATTGCATCTGCCTGTTGGTGGTATGTGTCCATTTGTAATATGACAAGAGAAACTGCGCATTCACTACCTTTCGGGGATGAAGCAGTTGGAAACCACCGAAAAAGAATGATCAGGCTCACACGCTCAGGTCACTAGTGCTTCTAGGGACAGTGTGGGGCTCTGGGGTTGCTCCCTTCCGTGGCAAGGCTATTGGCACACGGGACATTGCTCGGTGTGGTGGTGGTGAACACAGTTGTAGCAGAGCTGCTGATGGTTGAATGGAGATATGCAAGGTGTAGGGGGAAGGAACAACAATTTCCAGGCGAAATCCAGCGACCTGAAAATGTTCTTCAGCCAAAAAAAAACTCTGAAAAAAACCTTTCCAGCTGCTCTTCCCCATTGTCACTGCATTTTCTTTTCGTTCAGACGTTCATCACAGCGGACGCGCTGCGGCGTCACGCGCGCGGACACACGGGCGAGCGACCCTATGAATGCTCGTGGTGCGGTCAGCGGTTTAGTGAGATCAGCCAGTTGCGCATTCATGAACGCAGGCATACTGGTGAGAGTGTGCGGTGGTTTCATGGGTTTGATTGGTTGATTGGTGATTGTATTTTGTTGTGGTTGTTGGATTTGTTTTGTTCATCTACATGCAGTCTACTTCAATATCACACAAATAGCGGACTGCTTGGGGATCACGTGATGCATCATGCATTGCTGTGGGAGTAATCGCTTGAAGAAAAAGCGGGATTTCTCACTCAGTGAAGAAAAACAGCGCACCTCAAATGCGGAATTGTGCAAAAAACTGAACGCAATGAATGGTTGAACGCGAAGTTCAGGTTCATTTTTATCAAAATTGTGTTGTTGCACAGTGCAAGTTCAGAAAATGAAACAATTCATGAATCTGCACATTCAATGTGACAAAGTCTACAGTGCCATGTTTGAATGAATTTCCATGTCGTATCGTAAGGTGTCGTAACTGAAATATTGAAAACCAATGAATTAATATGGTCACCATGTCAACAAATCGGTAAATCGAATATTTACCGCAAAAAACAATTTTTAGCCTTCTTAATCATCAAATGTTCAAAATGTTACAGTTGTATGGCAGTCTTATTTTCCGCTTTTGCACATGCTGTATTTCCACCCCGTCACTTTCCACCGCAGGCACGGCGCAATTCAAGTGCGTGCAGGAGGGCTGCGGCAAGGCGTTCTCGCACCTCGTCAGCCTGCAGAAGCACCGCCGCGTGCACACCGGCGAGCGGCCGTACGTCTGCGAGTTCTGCAATTTCTCGTTCACACGACGCGACGTGCTCACCGTGCACAGACGCATTCACACCGGAGAGGTCGGGCGCACACAACGGACGCGTGTTTGGTTGTTGTTGGCATTCTGTAGAAACACACACGTCAAGTCCGTTGCTGGGCGGTGTATGCGCAGTAGACCAGGTAGACGCATGTGTCGTGGTTGTCCCCCTCCTCACTCACTTGGCCAGTGCGTTTCGAAGAACTGCCTTAACGCGTTTTTACTGACAGAGCTTATGTAGTCCAGTCGAACAAAACGGTACTTGATGGGTAGCTTGAGTAATGAATGACTAATGAGTTAGAAAACCGGATTATCCATACATCACTTGCACAAATTCACATTTTCAGTCATTTCGTGATAAAATTATCGTTTTTACACTGAGATTTGGTGCTGTGTACCCATCTGGCTCATTGCATAATGCAGCCAATCAGCATACTGGAAAGTGGATACTAAACTCAGTTCGTTCTCTAGGGCCTACATGAATGCGATGGTTGTGGGCGACAGTTTGTGCAGAAGAGCGACCTGCGAAAGCACATCCAACGGTGGCATCCGGAGGAAGACATTGAGGTGCCGTGAGCGTTCGTTGAGCTCGCTGTGCATGTGGATTGAATCGGTGGATAGTAAACTGCCAAAGCTGTGGGTCTACGGAGTGTCGTGCTATCATTGGTATCTACCGTATTTGGTCTTGACACGATTCCATTTTATTACCCTTCGTTTAGAACGTTTATGCAAACAAGTTTCGTTCTCCGACTTTCACTCATTTTTGCTTTTCTCTTTATTTTCAAAATTTTGTGATTGACCATTAAAAAGGATGAAGCAACGTTGTGTACAGATGCCATACTCCAGTTTTGGCATGTGACGAATATAGATAGTTTTTGGATAAAATAGATGGATGAATACGATAAGTTGATTTTTGATACGTTTGCCTTTTTGACGGGTTTTATTTCTTTTTGCTACCTGGTCGTTGGTTTTTATTGTGGTTTGTTTCATTTTTTGTCTGATTTGTCCCATTTTGTGAGTTTAAAAATTCAGTTTCACAATTTATATGAAAATAAGCGTCTGTTTTTCTCATTTTAAACACCGGTTGCCTCATTTTGTTGAGTTGACTGTATCGTTTTGTCTCGAATGTTCTGTACGTTTTCATTTTCAAACCAGTGACACAAAAAACATTGGCTTTCTAGTTGTGAAATTTCAGTTTGTTTTGCAATGAGCGTTGTTTTTCGAATAAAATCTGACAATCAATAGCATCGATTTCTGATTGAATTTCTTGGGTTGATCAAATTTGCCCATTCGCTTGTGTGGGAAGTGGATTCTCCTGAAAATCTGTGTTTTACTTAAACTTCATTTTCCTGTGAATTCCACTTGCGCAGTTGTTGCACTATGTGCAATTTCCTGTCCATCTGAAGTCACAATTTCAAAATGCCGCGAAAACCAGGCGCCACCAAGCCAACGGTGGACGCTCTGACTGAGATGCAAAAGGAATTCTGTGTGAAGACATTCAGGGAGACGCAAAGTGTCGTGAAAACCTGCCAAACGTACAATGTGAGTCCTTCTGGTTGTTTTTTTTTCTGGAATGTACAGTCGAACTCAAAAACATTGAAATTGCTGATTGGTTGGTGCATGCAGTCTGTACATGAACTGCTGTGTAGGCGGAGTTTGATTTGCATTAGAGTCCGTGAACACCAACCAATCAGCTTCTAAGATATGTTACAGAGTAGGACTGTATGAACTATTGATTTTTGGTATTGATACTGATCAGCGATTTTTGATTTGAGAAATCTCACACACAATCGTTCGTTCAACTCGACTGAAAATCTCGTGTTCTTTTGCAACACCGTTCTTGTATTTTCTCAGGAACTATTCAAGCATCCAATCTCGCGCGCGATGGTACTGAGAATTGTGAACGCAAACAAAGCGAAAGAGAAACAATCGAAATCAGAGACGAATGGCAACAATGACGACGCTGAATGTGATGATAGACAGTCAAATCAAAGCACATCAAATCACGAGATCGATCCAGCTGTTCAGGAGCAGAAACTCACTTCGCATCCGCACACACGACAGCAATCGGCCGAAAAAGCGCAGCAGCCGTTGAATCCGATCATAAAACGGTCGCTGGACCCACCAACTGACGCCGCCGGTGGCATGGTGCTGCTAATTCCATCGCATTCAAACGATCCGAATCAAACGTCGGCAGCTACGGCGACAGAATGTGAGTTTTTGTGTTGCCAGTGAAAGTGCATGAAGTTTAAGAGAGACACTCTGTTACGATGGAGTTAGTTTTGCGCTGTCATTGAGATCTGCGGTTGCTGTAACACGGTGTAGGTGGCTGGGGACCACACAGATTATGATGCACGCTTTCTGTTAATATAGATCTTTGCTGTCACGGGCATGTGAACTGTGCAACAACTTTGTGTCGCGCAAGACTAAACTGCAACAATGCTCTTGGACAACAAAGTTCAGGCGATTTGCGGTAACTTGCACCGCGTTGTCCAGAGTTCCCTTCCAGGTTTTTTTACAAACGAATATTCGGTCGATGCAATTAGCATCAATTGGGCAAAACGTGATGGAAATGGAAAAAAGTTATGCAATTTGCAAAAATTTTGATGTTTTGATGCAAAAAACTAGATCCCCTCTCTCATGCACAGCCGCAGTTGTATCCAATGGTCGTTGTTTTTTTTTGCAGTGCGCCCATTCCAATGCGAGCAGCCGGACTGCGGCAAACGCTTCAAGACAATGAATCACCTGAAAGTGCACAGCAGGGTGCACACGAACGAGCGGCCGTTCTTCTGTGGCGAGCCGAACTGCGGCAAGTCGTTTTACACCGGCGCCTGTCTCAGACGACACCGGAGGTCGGTGGGGATTCTTTCTATCATTTTTTTTGCTTTGAAACAAACACGATTTGAAGCGACTGTTGTGAAGAATTGAATTTTTACCCGTTTTGATCCGAGCACACTTTCCATCTCGAATATTTTGTTAGATTTTCAATTTTTTTATCTTTTTCCACTAATCGGCGAGTGTGAATTCAAACCAGACATCTGAACACGAACATAACATTTCGCCATGAGGTGCTCTTTGTGAACCAGAGGATGAAGGCTCAAGAGAGTCGAGAGCACCTTTTTACGTTTTGGCTCAAAGTTTTTTGCGTTTGTTTTTTTCTAGAATCCACACGCGCGAGCGGCCGTACGTCTGCGACGAATGCGGTCAGCGGTTCTCGGACAGCGGGCCGTTGCGCGTGCACCAGCGGTCGCACACAGGTTGTTAGCAAGGAAGCGGGCAATGGCGAGTTCTTGTTTGCCCGCGAATAATTTGGATTATATCCGAGATTTCCTAAATTTCCAGTGTATGGTTTCTTTTTCATGATGGTTTCAATTTTCGGCGACGATAACAGATCTCTGAAGTCGGTGTGACGTGACGTGAAATTGTAGCTGGTGAACCACACACTGTGTGATGGAATGTGGTGCCATGACGCACGATTGTGTGTGTGCTCCGAAAGGCAGTGGGTCGAGGAAAAAACCGTACTAAATCTGAAATCACAATCAGATCAGTTTTTATAGCAAATTGGTTCCCAGAAAGCAAAAACACCGAAAGTTGTGTTCTCCGCTGCAGGCGCAAAGTCGCACGCATGTCCGGAGCCGGGTTGTGAGAAGTCGTTCTCGCACATGGTCAGCCTGAACAAGCACCGCCGGACGCACACCGGCGAGCGGCCGTATGCGTGCGAGTTCTGCCGTTTGTCGTTCGCGCGCAGCGACGTGCTCACGCAGCATCGACGCATTCACACCGGAGAGGTGCGCCGCGAGATCACACCGGTGGTTTGTGCGATGGAGTACGAAATGTCGCAACTCTGATGAATGCAATCTACCGAGTGGAGGACGAATTTGCGTTGCGTTGCTGTTGTTGTTCATTGCCCGCCACCGCGGAAGGTGTGTGTCGCACCAATTTGCGCGTCAGCCGGACGGCACGTGAGCGATGTGTTTTTTTCGGCCACCTTCAGAAGTCAAAGGCCCGCTCGGAATTTGCGGGTGCAGTCTTGATTGACGATTTTCTGTTGATTTTCAGAGTCTCCACTCATGCAACGTGTGTGGTCGTGCGTACGTGCAAGGCACGGACCTGAAGAAACACCTGCTCCGGGTGCACTCGGACCGGCTGAAAAACACGCACTCGAAATTCGTTGAAGACTTGAACAGTTTGGATAACATTTTGCAGTGACCTCGACTGGTTTTGTGAACCATTCTTTCAGATTTTTCTCACTTTGTTTGAACGTTTGAACTGCTGTTTTTCTTAAAGACTAGTAGTAGTGTTTGCCTTTTTTCGCAAAATGACTCAGAATTTTTGTAAAATACGATGCCCCACACAGTTTTATCAATGCTGTCTATAAAGTTCAACCGGGTTTAATATTGTTGTTGGTGTTCAGGTTTCGACGTGTATCACCTTTTGTTAGATCGCTTTAACGTGAATAAAATTGGACGATTATGTTTTTCTGTTTTTTTTTGTGATTTTTCAAGGGTTCTTCACTTGACCCATTCAATATTTGAGTGAGCTTTGTGCTGGAAACCACAAAGCTTTTTTTCTTGTCATTAAAAATTGTTCATTGTAATGTTTATTGTACTTTTCTTATCAACTAGGAGTTATTTGTCGTTAACAACAACGTGTGAACAGCGTACCCAATAATTCTGAGAGGTCGAAAATTGTCGGACCGATTTTTTTGGTCCAAAAACCGTGATTTTTGAAGCGAAAATGGGCCAACGCGCTTGTCTGCTGCGCGACGGCATGGTCGATCCGTTGACGGTGCCCGATGTGACGCATCCGCCGACGTTCCACCCGGAGCAGGGATTCGAGAAGCAGCGGCCCATTCGCCAGATGAAGGTGGTTTTTTTTGTTTTTTTGTGTCAAAACCACTGGCAAAAGTATAAACACGTATTTGTTGGCACTGCAAACGACGGTCGCCCTTGACTGAAACTTTGGAAAGTACTGAGAAATTTGGTTGTGAAAAACTTTTGGTTGCATTCGCCGTACATCTTTCAAATGTGCCGTGAGAACATCGAAATCTGTTCAGGTGTGAAAAAGTCTGTAGGACAATGTCTGTGTGTGTTTTGGTTCTGTGCTGTTTCACACACACAAATGCCAGTTCCAGACCAGGCACGTGCGCAAGGACACAGACCTGTCAAACGAGCAAGCGGTGCCCAACCGCACACAGAAAAACTTGCGCCAATAGTAACAATAATTGCGCAGGCCACCTGGGAGGAATGCGAACTGAACAATCTCGAGTTCCAGCAGCGGGACTATTGTGCGCATCTGGCGATTGCGCTAAAGAAATGCCAATACGAGTATTTCCCGCTCGGCAACTGGAAGTGCGATGATGCGCGTCACCAGTATTTGATGTGCGAGGCGCAGGACATGCAGGTTGCTCGGGGGACGTTGTTGCCTTTTGGTGGCGTAATATAGCGCGCTTACTGATTGGTTCTGCGTATCAATGCAAAAAGGAGCCCGAAATGCAGAAGAACCGTCACAAAACAGTCGAACGCGAAATTATAGGCAATCCGCTGATTTGTTGGCGATCACGTGTGATGCATATGCTTTCTGTGCAGGCATCGCTTTGGTGGATAGCCTATCGTGCATGGAATGCACGCATCACCACATGTGATCACCTTACCAATCAGCGGATAGTCTATAAGTTGGAGTTCGACTGTACAACCTGCCCGATTATGCAGTAAAAGCATCGTAAAAGAAACGGTAAAAACCACGATTTTTATGTACGCCAACTCGGTGCAGGTTCGAATGATGGAATTCGAACGGGAGCGTCGGCTGCTCCAGCGGATGAAACGAAAAATCGAGTCAGAAACCGGCCAACGGATGAAGGACGAACGAGTCGATGCGCTCACTGGAAAATGATTGAAGAAAAATGGATTTCTGGAGATTTTTTCGGTTTTTTTGTCAACTGTTTTGCTGATTGGCGTAGGATTTTGTAATGTTTGAGTCACACGAATTTCTAGCCAATGGCAATGGGCCAATTTTCTTGTGTAATACACGAAGATTGGTAGATTATTTCTGTACATTCTCTCACACGAATCGACTAGCTGATGTAGGTTCATTTGTTACCGATTTTGCCGCTAGAACTGCCCGGTTTTAACAACACATTTTGCAGTTTTTTGGTTCGTCATTCAAATGTCAAATGTTTTTGTGGAAAAAAACTTGTTTTGTACAAAAAAATTTTGTTTTTAGTTCTCTGGAATGTTATTGTGAAGACGTTGTGGTAATGTCAGCCGATTTTTTTACAATAATCATGATCTGATGTGTGATTTTTAATGAGAAAAAATTGAAAGGATAATAAAAGTGGCCCCGAAACAGTGTGGTTGTTTTTTTTGAACTGCATATGACCGATTGTAGTCTCGACATTATATCTGATACGTGAATTATTATCCAGCAAACTGGCATTCATTTTTGAAGTTTCAAAAAAGTGTGTGAAAAGATCAGGCCCAAAAATGACCCAACAACAACAAGCTGCGTTTATCAGCTTGGATGAAGAGAATGAAGCCGAGGCAATGACGGACAGTGGGTCCGACAGCGGTCATTCTGTTGAGTTGGAAAGTGATGTGCCCAAAAATATGGCCGAAAAATCAAAAGTCGACAAAATTTGGGTTGATATTGACGGCGCTTCGTCGGAGGTTTTTCTGGCCAATTTTCTCGGCTGGTTCGATGAGCTGTTCGCACAGGCGCAGGTATTTTTTTTCATTGAAATTTCAGTTCCCAGATCACATTCAACATTTGTCTGCAATTGCTTCCGTTTTTGTTTTTTGAGATTTTCGTTCATTGGGCTATATGAACCATGAACCCAATAGCTATTGGGCTATCCGCGTGGTAACATGGTGTACCACGGTCCGGCTAACCGGAGGCTGCCCTCAGTTGACTAGTTCCATTTCGTTCTGGTGCGTATGCTCGCCTCGCCTTACCAAGTTCAAGGCCGATGGTCCATCCGTAGCCGACTCCAAATCGTATTTCGTGTTTGTCACCACCGGACTGGTCAGAAAATTCGCCGCAGAATTCACCGTTCAACGGGCGTGTCTGGCTTTGTCTGGCGAAACTGTTGCTCGACGCAGCGCCGTTTGCGAGCGCCGTGCGCGATTTGAGCACGACCGGCAGAATCGGCCGTCTGGTTGGCACGATCACGAAAGTCTCCTCGTTTCAAGTTGGCGTTCTTGTTATTTTTTGCTCTGACTTGTAGCTCTTCTACCGGTTCCAGTCCAGAAACAGGTATGGTTTTGCAGCGGGTGGGTAGGGGCTAGGGGATGCTGAAGTTTTCTTCGCATGAACATTGCTGATAGATTTTTTTCGGATGGGAAAGTTTTCTGCTTTTGGTAACATTAGATCCATGCGTAGTACCGACGATTAGTGAATTGGTCGTGCCTGTGCTGTTATTGTTGATATCTTTTCTTCAGGTACAAACATGCTGATTGGATGCATTTTGATTGACTGCAGCATTCATTGATCACAACATTTCAAATACAGTCTGGATACAACGGATGATTATCGAAGAAATTGTGTAAAATTTGCAGAAAAACGTTGTAGACTCTTTACTTTTTAGCAAAAATTCATAAAAAAGTTTAAAAATAAAAGTCCCGCACATTCTGTTGCATTGCACACACAGCTGACTCGCGCCCATCTGCACTGTCTGCTGACCATCGTGCGCCTGTACGCGGGTGTTCTCTCTGTCTCTGGCTCCGCCCACTTGTCGAACGTTCGCACGCTCACCATTCAACGGTTGCATTCAACAGTCGACGACGAGACACGAATGCTCGCTGCTGAGGTGATCGCGTGGTGCTGCTGCGTGCGGCGTCACGGTGGCACGGCGGAGGTGCGCAAATATGATTGCAGTTGGAAAAAGCGTTTGTCTTGTGCTGTGCAGTTTGGACCGGAAATGTTCTGGTTCTAAAGGTGCATTCATGAATCCGTTCTTAGTGACACATAGCTAGTAAAAACTTTGAAAATGCGTTCATGAAAAATCAACAGCTTTAGCAACCGTGATGCACAGCTATGCTTTGGCGCAGCTTTTGGTGCATCAGGGCGAAACGGCTGGAGGTTGGACTTTGAAGTTGAGACTTTTTTGGCTTACTGGGGCATTCTGCTTTGAGGACGCGCAGTTCTGAAAAAACGAATATGATCGCGAATTGAGTTAGGCTGCTACACGGCTCCGTTCATGCATTTTGAAGCATGTCCTTGAAGCTTCAAGGCGTCTGCTTCAACCAGGAATAGGGTTGGTAAAATCCGCTTTTCATATGGCTAGGAAAAAGACCGGTTCTATTTTTGTTTTAAAACCGTTTTGTTTTCCAATTTATCCCAGCACCCGACCCAAAAGCTTCGAGACGTTGGCCCCTCGTATGTAAACCGGTTGCTTTCACTAATATGACACACATGAATTCAGTCTATCAGCATTACCAAAGCAACATTCACAGGCGAAACAGCAACAGGGCCAAAACGACGAATGGCTTCGGTGGACGCATGCGTGTGTTGAGCGTATCGCAGCCATACTTCGCAAATTTGACGCTGACTTAGTGAACGGTTGGATGAAAATGAGTGGGATTTGAAGCAATTGCTATTGTGATACCAGGCGAATTTTAGCATTTATTTGCAGGGACCTCGCTGATTGGTCATTGTTCCAAACGGTCACTCATCATTTTCCCTAAGATCACTTATCGAGCTATAAAAAGCCAAGCCATGGTTTTGTAACGCCAGATTTCATCGTCATTGTTCGCTAGAGCTCGAGCACCGCTTAGGAATCCAACAACAGAGGAAAAACACTTTTTGGACGCTCCTACTTTAATGCCCACTTTAATAGTTTTCGGTGAGAAAATCGCCAAAAAGCTTATTCGTTGACGTTCATTGCATTCGAGAGTGTGCGGCTGGCGAGTTTTCCCGGTGCATTAGACACCAACCACGCACGCAAAGTCGTGTCAGTTTTTGTTGCCGATTGTTTCCAGATTTCCTGCCGTTTGTGCCGGCTGCGACCGACACGTGGCCCATCCAACTGATCCCGACAACGGCCGAATTCGACTCCGTGCCGGCGATGGTCGAGCTCGCACGGGTGCGCTGTCTGTTCGCAGTGTTGTCCAAGGTCACGCTGGCAGGGGGTTTCTTGTGTAAAACGGCCTGTTCATACTGACGTATGCTGAAGTGACGTGACGTGCCGCGCATGGCTGTACGTCTGGCATGCTGAAATGCGACGCCTGACGTCACCTGTCGTGCCAGATACGCATGCGTCAGTATGAACGGGTCTTGAACGTCGTCATGTTGTGGACGGTTATGTCATGATTCTAGTATATGGAGCTAGAGGGTTCCTGTTAATGGTTTACCCACAACAAAACTAACCATTTTGCATGGTGGTTCTCTGCCTTTTGGCCTGGCCAATACAGATAGCCAAAGACAATTTTACGTGTTAAAATTTTATTTTTCAACACGCGCAATGCACACGGTGAAGCACGCAAGTCGTGATGGCAACTTTGCAACGCAAATGCAAGTTTTGCACTCCAGCAAAAATTTTCACCACTTACTATTGTATTCCTTGCGGTGATCTGGATTCCTCACTTCTCTGCACGTTAGTATGAACGAGTTTTTTTGTGAACTCGCCCACTATTGAATTCGTTGTTAATGACGTGCAATTCTGAGTTGAAAAGCTATCGTTTTCAGCTGATATCGGCTGGCGCAGAGCACCGCGCAGCGCCGATCGCAGCACCCGTCCGTCCGTTGACGACCGTCGTGCGCATGTGTCTCAGTTTCAAGCAGACCATCGGCCTGCCCAACAGTCTGCTGGCGGCGTTGCACTGCGACGTGCTGGCGTTGTTGAGGTTGGCGTTTCGAGTTGTATTCAAATGAAACGTCTTGCGGTGTCTAGAAATTAGTTTGTGGAGCGAAAATCAACGGTTTTTGGGGTTGTTTCTCGTCACACACAACCACGTAACAAAACCGTGTGTCTCAACTCTCAACGTTATTTATTGGCGTACGCCGCATATAGTACTTTTTTTAATACTTTATGCCACGAAAATGACGATATATGACTTTCTCAAAACGTTCGAATGCACTATGCTGATTGGCTTGGCAGAAGACCACAGTGGAGAGCTGTTCAATTGTATGGTGGATTGGAAAATTCAGCTTTTTTCCATGCGTCTTGAAAATGATGGATCTGGATGTACAGTCTATTTCTATATCGTATGCAATTAGTTGATTGGTTATTGGTTGGTCACCACGTGATGCGTGCATTCTGTGCAGGCATTGCCGTGGAGGCGGATTCTGTCCTGCATGGAATGCATGCATCTCGTGGACGTGGTCATCAACCAATCAGCTAAATGCATATGATATTCAAAGAGACTGTATGTTGAATGATTGAAATTCATTGCTGACTTCATTTCGAGATCTCTGATCGCGCACACTGGCACGGTGGCGTTGACGTCGCACTGTCGCTCATTGGCTGGCGCTCTGTTGACCGAAGTTGATTGGCTGCCGTGCGGAGTCTCATTGGAGGACGAAGCAACACTGCGATGCGCTACGTTTGACACGCTCACCGCGTTGGTGGAGGTACAGATTTTGGAGAAACAGTGCACTATGTTTAAAAATCCTGGTCTGAACTCTGAAGGCAGTGCACTCTGTGACTGTTACGTCAATGCAATGTTACATGGTCACAAACAAACACACAGGCACCACACACGTTATTACAATTGTGCACGTGTTAGTGGACGTTTGTGCGCGTGTGCGCTTGTAACTGTGCAACATTGCTGTGTTACAACGTTATCACATTTAGTGCTTTGTGGTATTCAGACTAGGACTTTTTAGAACGCAGTGCTGCAGCAAGTTGCAGACATACACACAGACACACCGGAGCACACATGCGCGCGCTGCGAAATTGTAACATTGTGCGAAAAAAAGATTCAAAAAAATCAAAGAAGCAATTTTCACACATCGAAATCAACCAATTTGTATGGTGGTTCTCTGCATTTCGGCCTGGCCAACATCATATGCAGAAGAGCGGGTGGCCTCATCAGTGATGTGCCGCGCTCTCAAACCACTTGAGTCAGAATAGCTTGAGTACTAGGCTTAGTAAATGAAAAGCATATGAACAAAACAACACGATATCGATCAAGCATTCCAAACTCGCTGATCGCAGCGCCACGGGCTGAGCGGCCAACTGCACGAGACGGTCGAGCGATGCTGGCCGACGTTGGAGCGGCATCTGTCCGCACCCGAAACCGCCGGCAGCATCCATCCGCTCGAGCCATCAAAACCGGCGACGCCGATCGCAGCGCCACACGGCGACAGTCGAGCGGCTCGCGTTCGCAAACGACGCAAGCTGCTGAAACGCGGCGGCGATACGGACGCGCAGGTGGGCACGTTTTGACCAGCCCACTCATGGTGTCTTACACTTCTCTGGTATCATGCCGTGCACTGCAGAATGAAACTGGCTGACTGTCTGACGTTGCAGAATTCGGTGTTGTGTGGTGGTGAAAGGTAATGCCGGGACTGAAACTTGCATTAAAGGGAGCTACGAGTGTCCACCACGCCGTACTGTTGTGTTCATGATGTTGCTTGTTCTTCATTATTGCTGCCACTGTTCGAAAGTATCGCACCGATTCATTCCGTCTGTCGACCGTTTTCGATGCCCGGCTCACCTCCAACCTTCATATCAGTCGTTCGGACGCTGATGCACTGCAGCCTAGAATCGCCGTGTTATTTGCGTTCTTTGCGTCGTACGAATCAGAACAATTGCAAACATCAAACCAGAACTGATAAGCGCTCTAACTCGTAAAAATGACAAAAGTTTTGGTTTTTTGGAGCAGCAGCTCAGCTTGAGCGGAAATTATTCAAAAAATGCAAAAAAAAGTAAAAGAAGCAGCCAATTTTATGTATGTTAGTTCCATCTGAAAAAGAATCAAAAACCTACGACACCTGGGGTTCCCAGGCCGTCTCCGATCCAAGTGCTAACCAGGCCCGACGCTACTTAACTTGCCAGATCGGACGGGATGGCATGCGTTCAGCGTGGTATGGTCGTAGACAAAGTTCCTCCCTCTCAATTTCACCCAAGTGTAGCGTAATTTAGGTTTTTGGTCTATAAAAACTGCATTTTAACCGACAAGTATGATTTTCGCTTTTTTACTGTGTCAAGCTTTTTCAGCGGCAGGCCAGCACCACCAGTATTCATCGTGTTTCAGAAAAGAAAGACACTTCTGCCCGACACTAATATCGTTGGTATTTACCCATACTCAGCCCAAGGTAAACACCACAAGCAACCCAATCGGCAACGATTCGTGGTTTGCTGGGTTATTTTTAAAATAGCTGCTCATTTTGAGCAGGAACTATTTCAAAAAAACAAACAAAAATTGAGAAGCAACCAACTTTAGATCTTTTAGTTCTATCTAAAAAACAAATATGTCAAAAGCCTACGACACCTGGGGTTCCCAGGCCGTCTCCGATCCAAGTACTAACCAGGCCCGACGCTGCTTAACTTGCCAGATCGGACGGGATGGCGTGCGTTCAGCGTGGTATGGTCGTAGACAAAGCTCGTGACTCTCAATTTCACCCAAGTGTAGCGTAATTTAGGTTTTTGGTTTATAAAAACTGCATTTTAACCGACAAGTATGATTTTCGCTTTTTTACGGTGCAAGCTTTTTCAGCGACAGGCCAGCACCGCCAGTATTCATCGTGTTTCAGAACAGAAAGACACTTCTGCCCGACACTTATATCGTTGGTATTTACCCATACACAACCCAAGGTAAACACAAGCAGCCCAATCGGCAACGATTCGTGGTTTGCTGGGTTATTTTTGAAATAGCTGCTCATTTTGAGCAGGAATTATTCTAAAAAAACAACCGAATGCTTCCCAGCTCCTAAACTTTCCAGAGCTTGGCACCTTGAACTCAAAATAGGAAATACATCAAAATTAGTGATTTTGAGCAGCGTAAAATGCTGTTTTCGGGCAAACAACCATTTTGCTGTTTTCGTTTCAAATCACACTAGCTTTTATTGGTTTCCAGGGCAGCACGTTCAAAAAATTGAAAACAACGACTGGGCAGTGCCCGTGTAGATGTGGGGAGCGGTTGGGGGGGGGGGGGGCGGACGGTTGCAAGGAGACCGGATAGTTGACCCCAATTAGGGGGCGAGATTTGCAGAACTGCAAAGTGAAACTGGTATCGGATGGCGTTTGAATAATAACAAATCGACAACGTCGTCAGTCAGTCTGCATCTGCATTCAGTTTAGCATTAGCAGTCGCCTGGTCGTTCTTCATCGTATTTCACTTGACCCTTGACACAAAAGCTTCTGCAAAATGATGCTTCACCAGTTCAGTTTGACATAGTTCCACTGCACCGTTTTTCAAAAGTATAATTTTACATTTAATCAATCCATCGAAGAATTGTGATTTTTGACCACGAAGTTTAAAAAAATTTAAGGTAAAAACCGGTTTTTTATTTAAAAAAAAGCAAAAAAACCGGTTTTAAAACGGAAAAGAAACCGTTTTTTTTCCTATGCCAACCCTAGTTCTAAAAAAATGTCAAAAACCTACGACACATGGGGTTCCCAGGCCGTCTCCGATCCAAGTACTAACCAGGCCCGACGCTGCTTAACTTGCCAGATCGGACGGGATGGCGTGCGTTCAGCGTGGTATGGTCGTAGACAAAGTTCCTCACTCTCAATTTCACCCAAGTGTAGCGTAATTTAGGTTTTTGGTCTATAAAAACTGCATTTTAACCGACAAGTATGATTTTCGCTTTTTTACAGTGCAAGCTTTTTCAGCGGCAGGCCAGCACCACCAGTATTCATCGTGTTTCAGAAAAGAAAGACACTTCTGCCCGACACTAATATCGTTGGTATTTACCCATACTCAGCCCAAGGTAAACACCACAAGCAACCCAATCGGCAACGATTCGTGGTTTGCTGGGTTATTTTTAAAATAGCTGCTCATTTTGAGCAGGAAATATTTCAAAAAAAACAAAAATTGAGAAGCAAACAACTTTAGATCTTTTAGTTCTATCTAAAAAACAAATATGTCAAAAGCCTACGACACCTGGGGTTCCCAGGCCGTCTCCGATCCAAGTACTAACCAGGCCCGACGCTGCTTAACGTGCCAGATCGGACGGGATGGCGTGCGTTCAGCGTGGTATGGTCGTAGACAAAACTCCTGACTCTCAATTTCACCCAAGTGTAGCGTAATTTAGGTTTTTGGTCTGTAAAAACTGCATTTTATGATTTATTTTAAAAACAAGTATGATTTTCGCTTTTTTACGGTGCAAGCTTTTTCAGCGACAGGCCAGCACCGCCAGTATTCATCGTGTTTCAGAACAGAAAGACACTTCTGCCCGACACTTATATCGTTGGTATTTACCCATACACAACCCAAGGTAAACACAAGCAGCCCAATCGGCAACGATTCGTGGTTTGCTGGGTTATTTTTGAAATAGCTGCTCATTTTGAGCAGGAATTATTCTAAAAATAAACCGAAATGAGGAAGCAGCCACCTTTATATTTGTTGGTTCTATCTAGGGTTGGTAAAAAACAGTTTTTTATATTGCCAGGAAAAAACGGTTGCTTTTCCGTTTTAAAACCATAAAAAACCGAATGCTTCCCAGCTCCTAAACTTTCCAGAACTTGGCACCTTGAACTCAAAAAATAGGAAATGCATCAAAATTAGTGATTTTGAGCAGCGTAAAATGCTGTTTTCGGGCATACAACCATTTTGCTGTTTTCGTTTCAATTCAAATCACACTAGCTTTTATTGGTTTCCAGGGCAGCACGTTCAAAAAATTGAAAACAACGACTGGGCAGTGCCCGTGTAGATGTGGGGAGCGGTTGGGGGGGGGGGGGGCGGACGGTTGCAAGGAGACCGGATAGCTGACCCCGATTAGGGGGCGAGATTTGCAGAACTGCAAAGTGAAACTGGTATCGGATGGCGTTTGAAAAATAACAAATCGACAACGTCGTCAGTGAGTCTGCATCTGCATTCAGTTTAGCATTAGCAGTCACCTTGTCTTTCTTCATCGTATTTCACTTGACCCTTGACACAAAAGCTTCTGCAAAATGATGCTTCACCAGTTCAGTTCGACACAGTTCCACTGCACCGTTTTTTCAAAAGTATAATTTTACATTTAATCAATCCATCGAAGAATTGTGATTTTTGACCACGAAGTTTAAAAAATTTTAAGATAAAAAACCGGTTTTTTATTTTTCAAAAATAACTGGAAAAAACCGGTTTTAAAACGGAAAATAAACCGGTTTTTTCCTATGCCAACCCTAGTTCTAAAAAAATGTCAAAAGCCTACGACACCTGGGGTTCCCAGGCCGTCTCCGATCCAAGTACTAACCAGGCCCGACGCTGCTTAACTTGCCAGATCGGACAGGATGGCGTGCGTTCAGCGTGGTATGGTCGTAGACAAAGTTACTGACTTTAAATTTCACCCAAGTGTAGCGTAATTTAGGTTTTTGGTCTATAAAACTGCAATTTAACCGACAAGTAGAATTTTCGCTTTTTACTCAAGCTTTCTCAGCGACAGGCCAACACCACCAGTATTCATCGTGTTTCAGAACAGAAAGACACTTCTGCCCGAAACTAATATCGTTGGTATTTACCCATACTCAGCCCAAGGTAAACACCACAAGCAACCCAATCGGCAACGATTCGTGGTTTGCTGGGTTATTTTTAAAATAGCTGCTCATTTTGAGCAAGAAATATTTCAAAAAAAAACAAAAATTGAGAAGCAACCAACTTTAGATCTTTTAGTTCTATCTAAAAAACAAATATGTCAAAAGCCTACGACACCTGGGGTTCCCAGGCCGTCTCCGATCCAAGTACTAACCAGGCCCAACGCTGCTTAACTTGCCAGATCGGACGGGATGGCGTGCGTTCAGCGTGGTATGGTCGTAGACAAAACTCCTGACTCTCAATTTCACCCAAGTGTAGCGTAATTTAGGTTTTTGGTCTGTAAAAACTGCATTTTATGATTTATTTTAAAAACAAGTATGATTTTCGCTTTTTTACTGTGTCAAGCTTTTTCAGCGGCAAGCCAGCACCACCAGTATTCATCGTGTTTCAGAAATGAAAGACACTTCTGCCCGACATTTATATCGTTGGTATTTACCCATACACAGCCCAAGGTAAACATAAGCAGCCCAATCGGCAACGATTCGTGGTTTGCTGGGTTATTTTTGAAATAGCTGCTCATTTTGAGCAGGAATTATTCTAAAAAAACAACCGAATGCTTCCCAGCTCCTAAACTTTCCAGAACTTGGCACCTTGAACTCAAAATAGGAAATACATCAAAATTAGTGATTTTGAGCAGCGTAAAATGCTGTTTTCGGGCAAACAACCATTTTGCTGTTTTCGTTTCAAATCCAATCACACTAGCTTTTATTGGTTTCCAGGGCAGCACGTTCAAAAAATTGAAAACAACGACTGGGCAGTGCCCGTGTAGATGTGGGGAGCGGTTGGGGGGGGGGGGGGCGGACGGTTGCAGGGAGACCGGATAGCTGACCCCGATTAGGGGGCGAGATTTGCAGAACTGCAAAGTGAAACTGGTATCGGATGGCGTTTGAAAAATAACAAATCGACAACGTCGTCAGTGAGTCTGCATCTGCATTCAGTTTAGCATTAGCAGTCACCTTGTCTTTCTTCATCGTATTTCACTTGACCCTTGACACAAAAGCTTCTGCAAAATGATGCTTCACCAGTTCAGTTCGACACAGTTCCACTGCACCGTTTTTTCAAAAGTATAATTTTACATTTAATCAATCCATCGAAGAATTGTGATTTTTGACCACGAAGTTTAAAAAATTTTAAGATAAAAAACCGGTTCTTTATTTTTTTAAAAACTGAAAAAAAACGGTTTTAAAACGGAAAAAACGGTTCTTTTTCCTATGCCAACCCTAGTTCTAAAAAAATGTCAAAAGCCTACGACACCTGGGGTTCCCAGGCCGTCTCCGATCCAAGTACTAACCAGGCCCGACGCTGCTTAACTTGCCAGATCGGACGGGATGGCGTGCGTTCAGCGTGGTATGGTCGTAGACAAAGTTCCGGACTCTTAATTTCACCCAAGTGTAGTGTAATTTAGGTTTTTGGTCTATAAAAACTGCATTTTAACCGACAAGTATGATTTTCGCTTTTTTACTGTGCAAGCTTTTTCAGCGGCAGGCCAGCACCACCAGTATTCATCGTGTTTCAGAAAAGAAAGACACTTCTGCCCGACACTTATATCGTTGGTATTTACCCATACACAGCCCAAGGTAAACTCCACAAGCAGCCCAATCGGCAACGATTCGTGGTTTGCTGGGTTATTTTTAAAATAGCTGCTCATTTTGAGCAGGAATTATTTCAAAAAACAAAAAATGAGAAGCAACCAACTTTAGGTCTTTTAGTTCTATCTAAAAAACAAATATGTCAAAAGCCTACGACACCTGGGGTTCCCAGGCCGTCTCCGATCCAAGTACTAACCAGGCCCGACGCTGCTTAACTTGCCAGATCGGACGGGATGGCGTGCGTTCAGCGTGGTATGGTCGTAGACAAAGTTACTGACTCTCAATTTCACCCAAGTGTAGCGTAATTTAGGTTTTTGGTCTATAAAACTGCAATTTAACCGACAAGTAGAATTTTCGCTTCTTACTCAAGCTTTCTCAGCGACAGGCCAACACCACCAGTATTCATCGTGTTTCAGAACAGAAAGACACTTCTGCCCGACACTTATATCGTTGGTATTTACCCATACACAACCCAAGGTAAACACAAGCAGCCCAATCGGCAACGATTCGTGGTTTGCTGGGTTATTTTTGAAATAGCTGCTCATTTTGAGCAGGAATTATTCTAAAAATAAACCGAAATGAGGAAGCAGCCACCTTTATATTTGTTGGTTCTATCTAGGGTTGGTAAAAAACAGTTTTTTATATTGCCAGGAAAAAACGGTTGCTTTTCCGTTTTAAAACCATAAAAAACCGAATGCTTCCCAGCTCCTAAACTTTCCAGAACTTGGCACCTTGAACTCAAAAAATTGGAAATGCATCAAAATTAGTGATTTTGAGCAGCGTAAAATGCTGTTTTCGGGCATACAACCATTTTGCTGTTTTCATTTCAATTCAAATCACACTAGCTTTTATTGGTTTCCAGGGCAGCACGTTCAAAAAATTGAAAACAACGACTGGGCAGTGCCCGTGTAGATGTGGGGAGCGGTTGGGGGGGGGGGGGCGGACGGTTGCAAGGAGACCGGATAGCTTACCCCGATTAGGGGGCGAGATTTGCAGAACTGCAAAGTGAAACTGGTATCGGATGGCGTTTGAAAAATAACAAATCGACAACGTCGTCAGTGAGTCTGCATCTGCATTCAGTTTAGCATTAGCAGTCACCTTGTCTTTCTTCATCGTATTTCACTGGACCCTTGACACAAAAGCTTCTGCAAAATGATGCTTCACCAGTTCAGTCCGACACAGTTTCACTGCACCGTTTTTTCAAAAGTATAATTTTACATTTAATCAATCCATCGAAGAATTGTGATTTTTGACCACGAAGTTTAAAAAATTTTAAGATAAAAAACCGGTTTTTTATTTTTCAAAAAACTGAAAAAAACGGTTTTAAAACGGAAAAAACGGTTCTTTTTCCTATGCCAACCCTAGTTCTAAAAAAATGTCAAAAGCCTACGACACCTGGGGTTCCCAGGCCGTCTCCGATCCAAGTACTAACCAGGCCCGACGCTGCTTAACTTGCCAGATCGGACGGGATGGCGTGCGTTCAGCGTGGTATGGTCGTAGACAAAGCTCGTGACTCTCAATTTCACCCAAGTGTAGCGTAATTTAGGTTTTTGGTTTATAAAAACTGCATTTTAACCGACAAGTATGATTTTCGCTTTTTTACGGTGCAAGCTTTTTCAGCGGCAGGCCAGCACCGCCAGTATTCATCGTGTTTCAGAACAGAAAGACACTTCTGCCCGACACTTATATCGTTGGTATTTACCCATACACAACCCAAGGTAAACACAAGCAGCCCAATCGGCAACGATTCGTGGTTTGCTGGGTTATTTTTGAAATAGCTGCTCATTTTGAGCAGGAATTAATCTAAAAAAAACAACCGAATGCTTCCCAGCACCTAAACTTTCCAGAGCTTGGCACCTTGAACTCAAAATAGGAAATACATCAAAATTAGTGATTTTGAGCAGCGTAAAATGCTGTTTTCGGGCAAACAACCATTTTGCTGTTTTCGTTTCAAATCACACTAGCTTTTATTGGTTTCCAGGGCAGCACGTTCAAAAAATTGAAAACAACGACTGGGCAGTGCCCGTGTAGATGTGGGGAGCGGTTGGGGGGCGGGGGGCGGACGGTTGCAGGGAGACCGGATAGCTGACCCCGATTAGGGGGCGAGATTTGCAGAACTGCAAAGTGAAACTGGTATCGGATGGCGTTTGAAAAATAACAAATCGACAACGTCGTCAGTGAGTCTGCATCTGCATTCAGTTTAGCATTAGCAGTCACCTTGTCTTTCTTCATCGTATTTCACTTGACCCTTGACACAAAAGCTTCTGCAAAATGATGCTTCACCAGTTCAGTTCGACACAGTTCCACTGCACCGTTTTTTCAAAAGTATAATTTTACATTTAATCAATCCATCGAAGAATTGTGATTTTTGACCACGAAGTTTAAAAAATTTTAAGATAAAAAACCGGTTTTTTATTTTTCAAAAAACTGAAAAAAACCGGTTTTAAAACGAAAAAACGGTTCTTTTTCCTATGCCAACCCTAGTTCTAAAAAAATGTCAAAAGCCTACGACACCTGGGGTTCCCAGGCCGTCTCCGATCCAAGTACTAACCAGGCCCGACGCTGCTTAACTTGCCAGATCGGACGGGATGGCGTGCGTTCAGCGTGGTATGGTCGTAGACAAAGTTCCGGGCTCTTAATTTCACCCAAGTGTAGTGTAATTTAGGTTTTTGGTCTATAAAAACTGCATTTTAACCGACAAGTATGATTTTCGCTTTTTTACTGTGCAAGCTTTTTCAGCGGCAGGCCAGCACCACCAGTATTCATCGTGTTTCAGAAAAGAAAGACACTTCTGCCCGACACT
>JASANC010005602.1:0-13842 GCA_030248135.1 Theristus sp. LFF4_11 | reverse complement strand
TTTTAAATTTAAAAAAACAAAAACAAAAATGACGATTTTTGTTTTTTTTAACAACCCTAAGTGACACCCCCCCAGGCGTGGGCCATGGGGGGGGGGTGCACTATTGTAGAAAATTTTCTGGGGGGGGTGCACACCCCCCACCCCACCCATGAGATTTTTTCGCTTAAATTTTGAAGGAAAAACGCTAAATTTTGCTGCAAAATCTTTGAAATTACAATGAAGAATGTCAAATTATCATATATTTAGCTTATATTATGGTCTTTAAAGACAAAAAATCACGATTTTTTGAGCAAAAATTCATGATTTTTGGGCGGTCCGAGAAAATTTTTGGGGGGTGTCACTGTTACTTAAGTCCATCTAGGGGGGGGTGGGGGGGTGTCTAGCAAATTTCGAGGGGGGGTGTGGTTGGTCCAGTGTCAGGTTTTGGGGGGTGGGTGTCGCGTGGCGCCCCCCCCGCCCCCCACGCGGAGGTCTCGGGTGCTCTGGGGGGTGTACCCCCCCCCTCGTCTTCGGTACTGCCCCCCCCCCCCACCCGGGACGACCCCCCCAAATTTGGGCGGACCCCCCCCTCGGATTCGCCAAAAATCGGGCTCGACTAGAGATGTCAAGAAAAAAAAAATTTCTATTTTTTTTCTTTAAAAAAAAAAAAATTTTTAATTTTTTTTTAAAAAATGGTTGCCCTACAACTTTAAACTGGGTAAATGTCTTGTGCTCTGTTGAATATCTGTCAACGTTCTTCTTTGTAGCTTTACGGTTTCTGTCGCTGTGCGCTGCCGTCGTCAGAGGTTTTTGAAGAAAGTAGATGGAAGTTTGCTAATGTCAGGGAATGATCCACGCCCACTGCTGTTGTTGCTATATATAAAGAGGACATATTATTATCCGTCGACGGCGACGATAAGGAAACCAAAAAATAAAGCAAATCTTTTTAAAACGAAGCCAAGTCAAGTCAAGAGACTTGCGTTTTGTGTTCGTTCGGTTTGTGAAAAATGGGCGACGTTCATTGTTGGTTTGTTTGCGTTTTTTTGCTTCTGAATTGGAGGAATTGAACGGGAGGATTGAAGGAGCTGAATTTCGGCAGCGAAAAAGATACGATGTGGGCGGGCGCAGGCGTAAACATTGTTTCCGCCGACTGCTAT
This sequence comes from Theristus sp. LFF4_11, assembly GCA_030248135.1. Lineage (NCBI taxonomy): Eukaryota > Metazoa > Nematoda > Chromadorea > Monhysterida > Xyalidae > Theristus > Theristus sp. LFF4_11. The sequence goes on along the minus strand of JASANC010005602.1, from coordinate 12,706 downwards.
GATTTGAGTGAAATTAATGGTGCACGGAGTGGACTGCGGCGACTGACTAACTATTGATTTGAAATGATGGGTATTCAATTGAGCAGTGATTGGATTTTGGATCCTGCCAATTTTACACTCGTCTTTTCCATCAGTAGAATTTCAATTGAACTAAAACATTTATTCAACTGACTTGACGACTTGACTACAAACTAAAATACTATCGACAAACACCGACGTGGTTAATTCACCGTTTTTTAACCCTTTTGACCGTTTTGATTCACTTGACAGCAACCTCGACCGATATTTCCGCTGTTGAAGGTAAACCGAGCCCGAGCGAGCTTTTGGTTTTTTTTTTATCAAACATTAAACGCAATCAGGTGATTTTCTGCTTTTGAAGTGAGCTTTCTGATTGGTCCGACCGACAAGCTTAGTGAACCATAATCCTGCCAGTTTTTATTCCCGACGCTATCGCGTTTTCTTTGAGGTAACTGAAGTGTTTGCGGTTTTGTCAAGCTTAATTGTACAGCTCCACTTCTTTTTTTGCTCATTTGCTTCTTCAATGTCGCCAATTGACCCCCTGTACCTTTTGAAGGATTCACCCGCCTACGCCTTATATTTAATCATCAGATTCTGAACTCTGGCTGTGACGGTTAAAGTTCGAGCTTTGAACTAAGGGTTTAGAAACTAAAATAAAACTGAACTGAACTGAACTTGGGAAACGAGGTTTGGCGAATTTGAAATTAGGGTTGGTAAAAAACCGGTTTTTTATATTGCCAGGAAAAAAACGGTTTCTTCTCTGTTTTAAAACCGTTTTAAAACCATAAAAAACCAAATGCTTCCCACTTCGTAAACTTTTGAGAACTTGGCATCTTGAACTCAAAACAGGAAAACCATAAAAAATAGTGCTTTTGAGCAGCGTAAAATGCTGTTATCGGGCATACAACGCCCACTTTGCTGTGTTTTTGTTTCAAATCAAATCAATCTAGCTTTTATTGGTTTTCAGGGCAGCACGTTCAATAAATTGAGAACAACGACTGGGCAATGCCCGTGTAGGTGCGGTTGGGGAAGGGCGGTTGCAAGGAGAGCAGATAGCTGACCCAGATTAGGGGGCGAGATTTGCAGAACTGCGAAGTTAAACCGGTAGCGGATGGCGTTTAAAAAATTTAAAACATTTCATCAGTTACTGTTTCAAATCGACAGCGTCATCAGTCAGTCTGCACACCGTTTACCAGTCACCTTGTCTTTCTTCATCGCATTTCTTCACTTGACCCTTGACACAAAAGTTTCTGCAAAATGGTCCTTCACCAGTTCAGTTCGACACAGTTCACTGAATCGTTTTTTCAAAAATATAATTTTACATTTTTATCAATCAATCAAAAATTGTGATTTTTGACCACGAAGTTTGAAAATTTTTAAGGTAAAAAACCGGTTTTTTATTTTTTCAAGAAAATCGGTTTTAAAACGGAAAAGAAACCGGTTTTTTCTTATGCCAACCCTAGCTGAAATTGAAGCTGCGTCATTTAAAATCTATCATAGCGTGACGCCGATTAAAAATACGCTGCATGAATAAAGAAAGACTTGTTTCTGCTGTTACATGCACGTCGTTTACTTCACAAATATTTACTGAACTCACACACATGTAAACATTCTTCTCATAAGGCATACTAAAAACGGTGTAAACAACTGAACAAGGAACAACAGGTGTGTTTAAAACGTTTTTACTGTAAAAAAAATAATAAAAATACAGTCAAAATCATAAAATGTTTTGGCAGATAAAATGATCATCAGATGTTGACCACAGCGACGTTGCGGTCGTTTGATTTGCAGCACGGTGCACACGTAGGATAAGCTCGTGATAATGATCATAATCACGTACGTCGTACGCAATGAATGATTTTGGTGCGGCCGTTTGGCACGTGCGGTTTTTTGTGCGCAAGCTCAAGCCCGCCCCCCGCGCCTCCAAAGTTTTGCAGCTATCTATCAATCTGGAAAATTTGTTCCATCTATCTACACCCCCCCCCCCCCCCAACTGGCTCTGGATCAACTGTGCTGAGAAGGTGAAGATTTTGGCTAAAAATATGGTCAAATCAGAAACCCTGTTCAAAGAAGCGCGCTCCATCAACTCCCCGAACTCACCAGTACAGTCAGTGAAGGAACAGAATGTGAAAAGGAACGCTTGTCACAAAGACTGAGCATTCATACAAAAGGCACCGATGCGATTGAATTCCAGTTTATTTGCCGTTTGGCAGATTTGTTATTTTGTTCAAGATTTGTTGTTTTTCATTGACACCATATTGGCGCTTATTCGAATTTGATTGTGAATTGAAATACAGGCATTGAGTCGGCAGGCGTTGAATCAATCAACAAACACGCTACCTGAGACAATGCTCATTTTCCAATTTCCACACCAGTTTTTAATTGTTAAATTGAAAAGTTGTTTGAATTTGTATTCTTCGATTCGATCTTCGGAATACGAATCGCTATCAACTTTGATCAGTGCCGAACTTCCTCCGCCGTGCGTGTGTGTTGTGTTTGATCAGCTCAGCCACGAATTTATTGACAAGTTGACATTGACCGCACAACCAATTAACCTGCACTGGGACTACAATGCAATCAGAAATGCAATGCTGCCGTCGTCGTAGACATGAATGGTAAAAAACAAACAACGAGTTTTCTGCTTCAATCCATTGAATAAAAATGCAAAAAAAACAAACAGAAACAAAGGAAAAACCTAGCCAAACAGAAATTTAAGGTAAACTCCTAGCCTTAGTCCAATTTATTTATGTTGCCTGATCCATCAAGACGGGAGGGGAGCTGCGCTGCGCCGTTTAAAGTTGTAGGCGCACGTAAAAAATGAAAGTTGTTCAGAATTTTTCAGGGAGTCCGAATATCACCATCTGAGGAGCCACCGACTTACCATATGACCCCCACTCATATGGGAGGAGGGTGAAAATTTCAGACTTGGTTTCGGCGACCCCATTTTCCCACCGACGACATCACGTCTCGTGTTTTGCCTCTCAATTCACCTCAAATAACATGGAAACAAGTTCCACAACAAACCGGTGTGATCACGCTGACGACACGAGGCGAAACAGCAACGAGCAACCAACGAAGTTACGCTTGCAGTGGCAGACAGTGCAATTTCCACCTTTCGAGATCCTGAAAAACGATGCGTAAATGTGAGTTCTCTGCTTCTATCTCACCTTAGCGACATCGGAATTTGTTGAACTAGCCTTTGCGACGCTCAAGTACTTCAATGCGCGAGTCGATCATCACTCACCAAGGCTGAAAACAGTCGATAAATCAATCCAGAATACCACCTGCAGCGTTGAAGACTAAGTGACAAGGTAAAGTCAAAGAAAATTTTTGTTGAACTTTCGAAAAATTATGCCAAAAACGGCATTTTCAGGGCACATTAAAGAAAAAAATTCAAAAATTTTTAATCAAAAAAAAATGCTCATTTTTTTTACTTTTTTTTTGAAAAAAAAATTAAAAAAAATTTTTTTTTTGACCCTTACATCTCTAGGCTCGACCCTTGTTATCTATCTGAAAAAAATTTTCAGTCAGCTATCTATCTAAAAATTTTTGTCTTCGAAAACATAAAATAAGTCAATTTTTGACCAAAATTTACCATGTTTGCTCGTAATTCTAAAAAATTTCGCTAATTTTAGGTAAAATACGCGTTTATACTTGATTTTTAGTGTATTTTTAGCATTATTTTGCTGTTTTTATAGCCTTTTAGCCATAGTTGTTCCAGAGCCGAGGGGTTGGGGGGGGGCTGATATAGATAGCTGGAGCAAATTTTCTAGATAGATAGATAGCTGGAAAATTTTGGGGGGGGGCGCGGGGGGGCCATGTGACTTTGGGGGGGGGGGGCCGGTCAAAATTTTGAAATGTAATAGATAGATAGCTAAAACGCTAAAAAGCTATAAAAACAGCAAAATAATGCTAAAAATACACTAAAAATCAAGTATAAACGCGTATTTTACCTAAAAATAGCGAAATTTTCAAGAATTACGAGCAAAAATGGTCAATTTTGGTCCAAAATTAACTTATCTTATGTCTTCGAAGACAAAAAATTTCAGATAGATGGCTGGCTGAGAAATTTTTTTAGATAGATAATAGCTGAGCCGAAAAAACCTGTTTGATAGAGATAGATTCGAAAATTTTTGGGGGGGGGCGGCCCCCCCAGGCCCCCCCCTAGAACAACTATGCTTTTAGCGTTTTAGCTATCTATCTATCAAATTTCAAAATTTTGACCGCCCCCCCCCCCAAAGTCACATGCCCCCCCCCCCCGGGCCCCCCCCCCAAAATTTTGCAGCGATCTATCTATCTGGAAAGTTTGCTCCAGCTATCTATATCGCCCCCCCCCAACTCCTCGGCCCTGGAACAACTATGGTGTAGGGTCGATCCTGATTGGTTTCTGATTGTTTGTTTTGACTTTTCAAAAACTTTTCGTCTGTTTCTGTTTTGATCACCGCCGCCCGGGATTATGAGTGTCCGAAATTATTCTGATTCGTTTTTGTGTTGGCACTTTGTGGTGCTGGTCGCATCATGCACGAAAATGAGCGCTGAAGTTGAAGGGACGACCGCGATGGAGATGGATGCTTACTCGTACTACTATCCGAGTTCAATTATTCGACCCAATTCAGAGTTGACAATTGCTCGGCCTGATTTTCTTGATCTCGATGACCACGACGCGTTTGGTTCGGATGTGAGTTTTGATTCTTCTGATTTGAGCGTGGAGCTCAATGAGCCGACGACAACGATACCGCAAGCGGACGCTCGAATTGACTACGATCGGCCGTTACTCGTCAATTGTTCTGAGCTCGGTCGACCGCAAGTTTTCGCAGAACGACAGAATCCGTGCTCTCCGTTTTTTTACATGTGCAGTGAACAGCTTGTGCGCGAAAGACAGCTTGCACAGGTGTTTCAGTTAATTTTTTTTTTCAAATTTATGAAATTTCAACAATACTGTTGAATTAAGGTTGGCATAGGAAATATAAAAATAAAAAACCGTTTTCGAGAAAAGGGGTTTTCCGTTTTTTTACTTGTGAAAATGAAAAACCGGTTTTTTCTCATGAAAATTTTTGGAAATTTTTTGGTTAAAAACTATTGGAGGATGATGTTGCATTTATTATTGTATGTTCCAAAAGTCAAAAATTAAAAATTGTGTCAAACTCAAATAAAGCTTTGCTCTACGTAAAAAACAGCAATCTTAACTGTTTTTCTGATTGGTTCCGAGAGCAAAAGCGATGCAAACTGGATGCTAAGAAAAGTTGGGGAATAAAAAGTTTTCAAAACGAAAACAAAAAACCGTTTTTTATCACCCCTTAGTTGAATGACTGACACGAAATGAAATGAAATCCTCATAGTGATGATTTTTTCAGTGTTGTTTTCTGTCGCTGGTTGCAGGTGTTCATGTGCGATGAGGGTCAAGTGTTGAACCCGGTGATTGGAATTTGTGCCAGCAATGCCGAGTGTTCCCGAAGTGCCCGCGTGTTTGGCGTGCCAAGTTCGTCTAACAGAGTGCCAAGGGAAACTGTGCCACTGAGCGAGCTGATAATCCCGGTGCAGGTACTGTATGGATGGATCGTGTTTGTTTTTATTTGAACACGCGAGCGTCAACGATGTTCTGCCAGTGAATGCGTTTCAGGACAGTGAATCGAGCAACAACGATCGTGCGACAGCAGCCGAGGAGCAGGGTGCACGGATTGAAGTGTCGTTCAGCATGGACGTCCGAGAGTACCGTCGTCGTTGTGCGCTGCACGCGCCCAGCCACTACTGCGACTCGTCGACGCTGTGTCGCGTGGCACGTCGCTTTCGCAACTGCACCACGACGACATGCCGCAACGCCTGTGCTCAGTGCAACAGCGCCACTGACCCGGCGCATCGGTGCATGTGTCGTCCGGGGGGCACACCGCAGCGGTGCATCAGAGATCGTGTCAATGGATGATCCACTGTTTTCGCTTGTTACTTTTCGCACTTTCTCATTTCTGTTCTTCTGTCCTGTCGTCATGTTGGGTGAGCATTGTGCGTTGTGTGATTAGCATCTTGTTGTTGTCTTTGTTATGTTGTTAGTTGTGCATTTCATTCTCTAGCTTTCGCCGATATTAGGAAACACATGTCTAGTGTTTGGTTGATTTTTGGTTTTGTTTTGTGTGGTCCATCCACTCCGTGTTATGAGTTTCTCTTGCTTTGTTGATCTGTTTAGTTGCATTGTTTGTTCTATTCGTTTTCTCCAAGTCCCATTTTTCTGGTACCCTCATCAAAAAGGCTTTCGATTTTGTTTTTCTTTGATGTTTCAAATTTATGGTCGTCTTGTTTTCTCTGTTCAGTTTCATCCTGGATGCTTTTCATTTTGGTTGATGGATTTCGAAAATTTCAGTTTTTTGACAGACGTCATGACCTGTGTGATCAACGGTTAAAAAATGAAACAAAGTTTTTTGTTTATTTTGTTGGAGTTTTTAAACTTAAAAGTGTCAGCAAAACAAGTCTAAAAGACAGAATCCAGAACCTGCGTGGTTTTGGCATACCTTTGATTTTAATTGATTGTGATCTAAAGAATTTGTTATTCATGCCACAGCCTGCATTCAGCGATAAAGATTCGACGCAAGAGAAGCCATTCCATCATTATTCATTTCTCAAAGTGAGTTTGGCGTGCCGTGCGCAGTCGATTCACCACACAAAGTGACTGACGATACTTGGTATTTTTTGCTTTCGTACATCTTTACCGGTTCTGCATTTTACCTTTACATATTCTGATTGCGTTGCCTGACATGGAGCGATTTTATAGCGAACCGTGAATTTGAAGCTCAATAGTCGCCGGCACATCAGTTGATTTCGAGTTTATAGCGTTTGACCCTTTTTCGGACCCGGCCCGGCCTCCGCATTTTCAGGCACAGTGTCAAAAAAATCGCGTTTATGAATGTATGACACTTTTACTCTAACTGCCTCGATGCGCTGAGTTTGAAAATCATATTTATTTTTATTTGATTGTTTTTAGATCCCAAATCTTGCAAAATGTGCACTACCAAAAGATTTTTCAAACTAATGATAGAGCGACATCTTGCAAACACCGGAGCTTCGCCCGTGATTATGCCTGTGCAAAGTGCAAGCAGTTTCAAAGTGTGAACGTAAAAAATCGTCGATTTTTGGGCAGTTTTTTTAAATGTCATGTCCTTATTTTGAAGCCGGTTTTTTGCTAGTCGTATAAAAACTGGGTTTTACCAACCCTACATCATATCTGTCAATTTTTTTTTTTAATTTTTCATTGTTTTTACATCTTATTCTAGCAAAATATAATAATAGCCAGTAAATACAGTCGAACTCTAAATTACAGGGAATCAGCTGATTCGTTAGTGATTACGATGCTTGCTTTCTGTGCAAACCAAACTCAACCCCCACAGCAATGCCTGCACAGAAAACATGTATACCTTGATCATCAACCAATCAGCTGTTTCTCTCTATAGTTCAGAGGTCGACTTTATTTACTGGCTATTTCTCAAGGTATTGCTTCGTCAGGAAACTGTGGCGCACACCGAAGACTGAATATCTGGGCACCGACGTTTGTCCGACAGGTAATTTTTTGGCTTTTAACCATCCTGCATGGAAAAGTCACTCGGAGTTCGTGAATGGTGGTACACAATTCCAACTACAGTCTATCTGGCTAAGATATGCAGCTCGCTGATTGATCGGCTCCTCACGCTCCGCACCCCTGAGAACGGGATTTAGAAAATATCATGTTTTTTGTTGTTCAGCGGTTTGTTTTTATTTTTTTTTTCATGCCGAAAAAAATTCTAAATCAAAAACTACCAATTCCAAACGTTTGCATTGGTAAAAAATTAGAAAACTGAAGTTTTTTTTAGTTGATTGACGGCGACGACGTCGTCGATATATTTTGCTTTCAAACGTACCGCTGGCCGCTGCTGCGTGTTCAAAACAAATTTAAAACAAACAAAATAACAAAACTTGCTTCCAACGATTTTGACGGTTTTGATCCCGCTTTTACGAACTGATTCATTGGCTGCGCCATGTCCATTCATTGTTGTTCAAAGATTGTTGACATTGTCAATAAATACTGTCACCTGCTGCGTTCTTCTGCTGTGTGCTTCGGGCACAAAGCAGCGGCCAGCGGCGGCACGCTCTTTTCATGCCTAAAGGCAAAAACTAAAACAAAAACCATAGACGACGTCGTCGCAGTCAATCAACCAAAAAAGACATTTTTTGACATTGTGACCAATGCAAATTTTTGTAATTTGATAATTTTTTATTTAGAATTTTTTTTCGGCATAAAATAAAAACAAACCGTTGAACAATGAAAAACATGATTTTTTTCTGAATCCCGTTTTCAAGGGTGCGGAGCGTGAGGAGCCGACCAATCAGCGAGTTGCATATATTAGGCAGGTAGACTGTACACCAACGAAAATCAAAGCTGTTCATGGGTCTTCAGCACTAGTGCATGCTACCTGGTTGCTGTTTTGGTCCGTTTTCTAAGCTGGTGGTGAAAGTGCAACTGTAAACACTCCTGATCCTGAAAATCCGGAATGAAGTCTTATTTTATTGTAGGTTTTCAACCGAGTTCGATTTTCAGAGATGTGTGTGGTTTTACCTGTGCTTGCAGCTATCGGCAGCCTTTTGCCTGCTACGTTGTATCAAAAGTGAGTGACAAATGGAATGTCTATGTGGCGGGTACGATCTGTAATGTAGCTGCTTCTGCTTGCTAGCCAGTTTTTGAAGATGCTTTTTACACGCGATTTGTTTGGCGCAGTCTTTTTGCTCAACTGATCAAATGCAGGCGAAGTACAAAAAGTGCGCTGCACTTCGACAGTCACAGACACAATTGCAACAAAGCAGCAAACAACGTTTTGTCTTTTTAATAGCGCCACACAGCCGTGGGTGGCACAACGGATTCCGGTTCAACCTAAAACTGCAATCTTTTTTCACTTTAACAATTTCATTGTTTACTTTAGAATGTGAAGTGATTGCACCCACAATCGTAGCGAAGATGCAGACATTGAGCAAAAGACACTCAAAAGGTGTTCATAATCATTATTATTATTTTTGTTCCTGAGCGTGTCGATAGTTATTGGCTTGGGCGCTTGCATCTGTTCGGACTGAACGCTGAACTACATTGTAACTTGACAGACTGTTTTCCTGTTTGGGAAAACACGCCAACATTAAAAATGGTATATTCTTTTCACTTCGGTCATAAAAAGCGTTAACTGTTTCATTGTTATGATTGTAAAAACTTTTTGATTTTAGGGCGATGATTGGGAATGGGGTATGTGCTTCCAAATATTTAGCTTGTTTCAAAAATTTGGGTGGGTTAGGTGAGGTGGTCTTCTTATTATATGATTATGATTAACGGTACGCAATAAACTTATTTTCAGAGCGGAATTTAAAAAAAATTTTCGACGATGCCGATAAAGACAAGAGTGGATACATTGGACGTGAAGATGTGATGCTAATGATGCTGAACAACGAGGTTCGTTTGTCACTGTTTTTTTGCGGCCTCTCGCCAATTGAAAAGAATCTGAGGCCCCGGATTTGAGGAATGAACTGCTTACTCACAACCTCATGAGCCAAACCAAAGCCCATGCCACCACTCCATTAGCGCACTTTATTATTTAGAAAGCTAACGATCCAGTCTACCGATACAAGTTGAAGTTCATGCTGACAGCTATCAAAAACGCCGATACTGATAAAGACGATAAAATATCATACGAAGGTCGGATACTCACATTTCATTACCATCAGTGAACCAGAAATCTTTTTACTTTTTTATACTTCAGAGTTTCTGGCCTACATCAAAGCAGCAGTCGAGCATAAAGAATAACTCGGCATTTTTTCTATGCTAATATTCTGTTTTTTATTTATTTGTTTATCATCTGACTGATACACCAATAAAGGTTATACACGAATAAAATTCTCTTGTTTGTTTGTTAAACAACCAATGGTAAGTTTAGTCAATTTTAAACGGTCAGAATTCAAAAAGTATTGAATGTAACAGATCTCTCTATTGAAATAATACCAACAACGTTTTCTGTCTTGTTGGCATGGAAAGTTTTATTTTCAGTTTTTTGTAAAAATAAAAAACGGTTTTTACGTTGATTTTTTTCGAACTTTCGGTACTTCAAACCTATTAGGTGGATGATATCGCGAAATTATATGTAGCAAAACTAAAAAATGGGGCTCTGTGAAACTGGATTTATGATCGGTACCTGTTCTGGGTGTAGGGCTTCTACACACCACTAGTGCCAAGTTCAATGGTAAAAGACCGAGTTCACTTATATAAGACTTGATTTACTTATGGTATAAGACTAAATTTTAAACTGACTCCCGAACCAAAAGATCTATCTGAACATCTTTTAAATGATTGTCACCTGGTGGGCTACACGACTGGCTTTGAAACAACTAAACCAAGACTGTTACCGAAACTACCACGAATGCTTAAGAATACCCCACGAATGCCGTAAGAGTCAAAGAATCATCGCTTTATATAGGTGCTCAGTTGTTTACGTTAGTGCATGTTGTTTCTATTGAAAAGGAGACAATTGTTTTTCGTATGTAATGTGTCTTGCTTACAAACACCCAGTGGGTAACAACTCTTCGGTTGTTACTTCGATTATTATAAACGTATTATAACATAGGTAGGTATGCAAGCAATCAGAAATAGAACATATAGTCGGACTGAATAATTTGGGACATTAACTGATTGGCGGGTGCGTTACCGTAATCAGGTTCAAACGCGGGCCGTTCACATTGCACTTTGCTTTTTTTAAATTTTTAATTTTTAAGTGTTTGTGTTGATGAATGTTTGGATTTTTAATGGACAAAACTTGTTTATTAGAACGTCGTCGTTCTTTTTTGAAAAAAATAATAATTCGTCTTAAAGTGTACTTTTTTTATTTTTCTTCATTTCATAAATCACAAACAAGTTTTGCCCATCGAAAATTCAAACATTCATCAAGACCACAAACACTCAAAAATTGAAATTTTTCAAAAAGCAAAGTGCACTTTGAACGACCCGCGTTTGAACCTGATTACGGTCACGCACCAGTCAATCAGCTAAAGCCCCAAATTATCCAGTCCGACTATACACAGAAAGGAAACATTGGATAAGAACACATGAAAGGAAAATGGGAACGCTGGATTAGGGTTGTTAAACAAAAATCAAATTTTTTTTAAAGTAATAAAAAACAAAAATGCCGATTTTTTTTAATTCGAAAAATTTTCTTTTAATATTTTTATTTTATTTATTTATTTATCCGCGCGCCGGTTCCGGAAACCCGAAGGAACCAAACTCCGGCGGAGACGGGCAATACTGCCCCGAGCCCAATTTTACCCTCGGCTCAGGAGGGAATAGACCATTAGATGTTCGTTGGTCACTAATTTTTCCACGAGTACCGTCTTGTCCACAGCGAGGTTCGAACCCGGTACCTACAGAACTGTAGGCCGAAGTTCTACCGCTACGCCACGGACGCGACCTTGCTCTGAAATGCTCTGAAAATCTAATATGCTCTGAAAACCTCAATTTTGGTACAATTTTTTGAAAGTTTAACAAAAATTTTCTTTGATATTACCTCGTAAAACCGTTAGCAGTACATTTTGGACCGTTTTACCGACTGATTTCAGGCTTCAACAACATCTGCGATAACGTTTTTAAGCGTCCCAAAGGTTGGCTTACCATTTCCGATGCAGATAAGGTGACGATTCGCTTCGCAATCTAAATTTGAGCGTCCGAGCCATAGTTGTTCCAGGGGGGGCCTGGGGGGGCCGCCCCCCTCCCAAAAATTTTCGAATCTATCTCTATCAAACAGGTTTTTTCGGCTCAGCTATTATCTATCTAAAAAATTTTCTCAGCCAGCTATTTATCTAAAAAATTTTGTCTTCGAAGACATAAAAATTGATAAAATGAGTCATTTTTTGACCAAAATTAACCATTTTTGCTTGTAATTCTTGAAAATTTCGCTAATTTCAAGCAAAATACGTGTTTATACTTGATTTTTAGTGTATTTTTAAAATTATTTTGCTTTTTTATAGCTTTTTAGCGTTTTAGCTATCTCATCTATCAAATTTCAAAATTTTGACTGCCCCCCACAAAGTCACATGGCCCCCCATGCGCCCCCCAAAAATTTTCCAGCTATCTGTCTAGGGTTGGTAAAAAACCGGTTTTTATATTGCCAGGAAAAAAACCGGTTTCTTTTCGGTTTTAAAACCGTTTTAAAACCATAAAAAAAACCGAATGCTTCCCAGCTCCTAAACTCTCCAGAACTTGGCTTCTTGAACTCAAAATAGGAAATACATCAAAATTAGTGTTTTTTGAGCAGCGTAACATGCTGTTTTCGGGCATACAACCGACCCAATTTGCTATTTTTGCCGCCCAATGCTATCAATTTTTTGTTTCAAATCAAATCAATTTCGCTTTTATGGGTTTCCAGGGCAGCACGTTCAATAAATTGAAAACAAAGACTGGGCAGTGACCGTGTAGGTGTGGGGAGCGGGGAGGGACAGTTGCAAGGAGAACGGATAGCTGACCCCGATTAGGGGCGAGATTTGCAGAACTGCAAAGTAAAACCGGAAGCGGATTGCGTTCGAAAAATAACATTTCATCAGTTACCCTTTGCAAATCGACAACATCGTCAGTCAGTCTGCATATGCACTTAGTTTAGCAGTCACCTTGTCTTCATCGTATTTCACTTGACCCTTGCCACAAAAGCTT
>JASANC010005597.1:0-10171 GCA_030248135.1 Theristus sp. LFF4_11 | reverse complement strand
AGAGATGTAAGGGTCAAAAAAAAAATTTTTTTAATTTTTTTAAAAAAAAAGTAAAAAAATGAGCATTTTTTATTATTTTTTTTATTAAAAATTTTTGAAATTTTTTCTTTAATGTGCCCTGAAAATGCCGTTTTTGGCATAATTTTTCGAAAGTTCAACAAAAATTTTCTTTGACTTTACCTTGTCATTTAGTCTTCAACGCTGCAGGTGGTATTCTGGATTGATTTATCGACTGTTTTCAGCCTTGGTGAGTGATGATCGACTCGCGCATTGAAGTACTTGAGCGTCGCAAAGGCTAGTTCAACAAATTCCGATGTCGCTAAGGTGAGATAGAAGCAGAGAACTCACATTTACGCATCGTTTTTCAGGATCTCGAAAGGTGGAAATTGCACTGTCTGCCACTGCAAGCGTAACTTCGTTGGTTGCTCGTTGCTGTTTCGCCTCGTGTCGTCAGCATGATCACACCGGTTTGTTGTGGAACTTGTTTCCATGTTATTTGAGGTGAATTGAGAGGCAAAACACGAGACGTGATGTCGTCGGTGGGAAAATGGGGTCGCCGAAACCAAGTCTGAAATTTTCACCCTCCTCCCATATGAGTGGGGGTCATATGGTAAGTCGGTGGCTCCTCAGATGGTGATATTCGGACTCCCTGAAAAATTCTGAACAACTTTCATTTTTAAAAAAAAAAATTTAAAAAAATTTTTTTTTTTTAAAGAAAAAAAATAGAAATTTTGTTTTTTCTTGACATCTCTAGGTGGACCCCCCACAGAAAATTTTGAAAAAATGCACCCCCCCATGGGACCCCCCTGGGGGGGGTCCCACGTTACCATAGGTTGGACCCCCCCCCCTCACTTTTTGGTCGGCACCCCCCCCCCCCACAGTACCATACCCCTTTCGAAAATTTTTTTGGGCCCACGGCACTGCACGCTGCACGGGTGAGACTTGATATTGAAGCACACAAAATCAAAGGGGGGTGGTCAGACGGTCAGGATTTGGTAGGGGGTTTGGAAGATCGAAATCTGGGAGGGGGGTCTGGCCCCCCAAATTCGAGAGGGGGGGGGGGGGGTATTTTGACCAAAATTTGGGGGGGGGGGGCGGGGGGGGGCATGTGACTTTGGGGGGCGGGGTAAAAATTTTTAAATTTGATAGATAGATAGCTAAAACGCTAAAAGGCTATAAAAACCAGTAGCGAAAGCGGGACCTTGGGTGAGGGGTGGGAGGGTCGTTCGGTCTGTCCGATTTTACGGTGCATTTCACGGAGATGATGAAATCAGAAAACGCAGCGTCGCCGTCGCCACCATGGCAGAGCGCATGACACGTATGCGTTCAAACTGAGATCGTTGACTAATCTGTTGACACTACTGCTGCCGTGCAGTGCTGAAACGCTCGTTGATGCTGTGGATGACACGCTTGAGGTGAACGGTCAACGTTACAATCGGTAGTCAACCTAAAACACGTGCCAGTTTATGAATCTGGCGTGCTGATTGGCTGCATCAAAACTGGTTGAAGTGAGCACAATTTGAATACAGCCAATCAGCTAATTTCCCATGATTTGCAGTTCGATTTGTAGGATTTCTTCAGGCTTTGCTGAATTGATTGGCTAATTGATTGGCTCCACTTCAGTAAGCGCATTTATGAGCGCATGCAGCAAATGCGTGTCTCTTATCGTGCTTGAGATTCAAATGTTTTTTAGTTTTGTTGTTGTTTGACTCTGTTGTGTCTTTGTCTGTCTGAAATGTTTGTTGTACGTTGAATAAAGAAAGCATTGGAACGACAACGACATTGCAACAAATGTCGGTGACACTGGTGACCATGACCAAACAAGGTAATGAATAAAAAACATTGTGATTGGTCAGTTCTGAATTATTTTTGAAAAAGACAAGCGAAAAACTTCGTTTGCAGCGTCCATAAAAACAAACGAACTGGAAATTTCGATTTCAAACATGAAATTCGTTTTCTCTTGCAACTAATCAGCTGAACGACAGCGCAATGCAATCCGGTTTTTTTTAAACTTTCGTGAGTTGAGTTCTTTGCAAATATTCTGACATGGAAAGCAGAAAAAATTGTGTTGATTTTGCTGGTTCCGTTTCGTGTTTTACAATTCCGAATTTTCAATTTCAAAAAAAAATTCATTTTGTCTTTGCTTCAGATTCTATTTAGTTTTGAAGCTTCTTGTTTTGTAACGTGATTATTTTGAATGTTTACATCACGTACTAATCTGTCGGGGACGGAGCGCAGGTAGGAAGCAGGTTCAGTGCGTGTGCTGCATGCTCATTGGAAAGTGCAGGTGCCATGCCGATGCCGGTGCGCGTGCGTTTTGAATAAAGAAGCATTAAGCTCGCTGCTCCGTTTGCAAGCGCTACGTTGTCTGGTTGCTGCTTCGTGTCGTATCGTCGCGACATCATCAGAAGAATTGATCGAATTTTAAGGCGGTATGTTTGTCTTCACTTTAACATTAGCTTAGCTGGGAACAATTAGTGACGTTTTGGAGGTCAAAACACAAGAAAGGCATGGTGACGGTTTGGAAAAGGGGTAATTGAGGTCACCAAAACAAAATCTGCAAAGTTCCGCCATACGGGAGTCATGCGGGAGGCGCTTGCATATCATATGTGGTTCTTCGGACCCCCTGATTGATTTAGCACAACTTTGATTTTTGAAATTAAAAAAAAATTTTAAACAAAAGTTTTTTTTTAACAACCCTATGGGACGGGACCATAGTTACCGTGGGGGGGGGGAAGGGTGCCGACCAAAAAGTGAGGGGGGTCCCACGTTACCATGAGCGATGTCGGTTTTTATAGACCATGGTTTCAGCGTTTTTCCTTCAAAATTTAAGCGAAAAAATATCATGGGGGTGGGGGTGGATAGGGTTAGGGGCTTTGAAAAAAATTTTTTTATATTTTTTTGTTTTTGTTTTTTTTAAAAATTGGATTTTTTTTTCAAACTTTTCAAACTGAAAAATTTTTCTTCTACTTTGCTCTGAAAATTCGATTTATGGCATAATTTTTTGAAAGTTCAAACCAAATTTTCTTCCCAACTTCTTCGTGTGCTTAGGTAAATGTCATTATTTGGTCATTTTGACCGACGTACTCCATGTTTTTCGATTTGGATGACTTCTAGAGTCAATTTTTAGCGTTGAAATGACTTAACTGAATTGAAATATCGTTTCAGAAATTGTTTTCTTGCAACTTAGAACATGTTTTTCAGTCGGTAGGCCATGAGATGAACATGATATCTTGTTGATTGGCGTATGTTATAGGTCTACAATGGAGTTGTGCGATATATTGTTAAACAATTGGAGCGGAGATGTTGGTTAATACCACATCACACGACCGTTTTTCAGATACCCGATAACATGGCCACATGTTAAAACTTGCGTGCTGAGCTAAACTAACGTGTTAAACTTGCGTCTGTCAGTTGCCCGCAACGTGATCGCGAAATCATGGTACGTGTTTTCGATACGATGATTTGAAGAGTGGGCTCTCGCCATGTGGCAGATAGCATAGCTGGTTGAATCTGAAAGTAAGTGTCTTGGGGGGGGGGGGGCGACCGGGTCGACAGGGGTTGCCGACTTAGCTACAGCAAACAGGAATTTTTGAACACAGTCAAATTTTGGTAATTTTCTAAAGAGGAACAACTAAGAACGGTTCAATATTCAAGTACACGTCGAAAATTGTCCTGTTTTACTGTTGAAAATGCAACTTTCCCTCTATGAAATGGACGTAAATTCAATAAAACACGATTTTCGCTCTTATAGTTTTCCGGATCGTTCTGAAAATAGTCTAGATGAACTCAGCTCGACGAGACGCTTCGAACGAACCTAACTTGTAAAAAAAAATTTTTTTAAATTTTTTAATTTAAAAAAAAAATCCGGATTTTTTTCCCCTAACCCTAGGGGTGGACCCCCCACAGAAAATTTTGAAAAAATGCACCCCCCCCCTTGGGGGGTCCCACGTTACCATAGTTTGGACCCCCCTCACTTTTTGGTCGGCACCCTTCCCCCCACGGTACCCATACCCCCTCGAAAATTTTTTGGGCCCACGGTACTGCCCCCCACTCCCCCCCGGCTCTGGAACTAACTATGTTTATTTTTCTCCGACAGTACCGAAGACGAGGGGGGGTGGGGGGGTACACCCCCCAGAGCACCCGAGACCTCCGCGTGGGGGGGGGGGTGGGGGGGTCACGCGACACCCCCACCCCCCAAAACCTGACACTGGACCATCCACACCCCCCCTCGAAATTTGCTTGACACCCCCCCCCCCACCCCCCTCCTAGATGGACCTAAGTAACAGTGACACCCCCCAAAAATTTTCTCGGACCACCCAAAAATCATGATTTTTTGCTCAAAAATCATGATTTTTTGTCTTTAAAGTCCATAATACAAGCTAAATATATGATAACTTGACATTCTTCATTGTAATTTCAAAGATTTTGCTGCAAAATTTAGCGTTTTTCCTTCAAAATTTAAGCGAAAAAATCTCATGGGTGGGGTGGGGGGTGTGCACCCCCCCCCCCAGAAAATTTTCTACAATAGTGCACCCCCCCCCATGGCCCACGCCTGGGGGGGGTGTCACTGTACCATGACTGACCCCCCCACTGAAAAATTTTCGGCACCCCCCCCCCCCACGTGACGACACCCCCCTCGAAAATTTGCTTTCGCCTTCGGTACTGCTCCGGCATTTTGAAAAAAAATCAATTAGTTAAAAAAATTCGTAAAACTACAAAGCTAAACCGGAGCTGGCAGTAGCGAAAGCGGGACCTCGGGTGAGGGGGGTGTTTGCCTAATTTTAGAGGGGGGGGGGTCAGGTGCCTTCTCGGTGAGGGGGGGGGGGTGGTGCACGGGCAGCAAATTTTCTTGAGGGGGGGTCAGAGTTGTTCCAGAGCCGAGGGGTTGGGGGGGGCCGATATAGATAGCTGGAGCAAATTTTCTAGATAGATAGATAGCTGGAAAATTTTGGGGGGGGGGCCGCGGGGGGGGGGCCATATGACTTTGGGGGGGGCGGTCAAAACTTTGAAATTTGATAGATAGATAGCTAAAACGCTAAAAAGCTATAATAATGCTAAAAATACAATAAAAATCAAGTATAAACGCGTATTTTACCTAAAATTAGCGAAATTTTCAAGAATTACGAGCAAAAATGGTCAATTTTGGTCAAAAATTGACTCATTTTATGTCTTCGAAGACAAAAAATTTCAGATACGGTAGATAGCTGGCTGAGAAAATTTTTTAGATAGATAATAGCTGAGCCGAAAAAACCTGTCTGATAGAGATAGATTCAAAATTTTTTTGGGGGGGGGGGGCGGCCCCCCCCAGGCCCCCCCTAGAACAACTATGGGGGGGGTGCACTGGCAGAAAAATTTCGTGAAGGGGGGGCAGTACCGTGGGCGAGGGGGGGTGGGGGGTACACCCCCCCAGAGCACCAGAGACCGTCGGGTGGGGGGGGGGTGGGGGGGCACCGTGCCACCCCCCCTAAAACCGGGCACCCCCCCATCGGACCCCCCCCTCGAAAATTTGGCCGACACCCCCCCACACCCCCCATGAAATTTTGTCTGGCGGAGACCCCCCCCCCCAAAATTTTCCGTACACCCTAAAATTTTTTTCGAAAATCATGATTTTTTGTCTATAAAGTCCATAATATAAGCTGAATATATGATAACTTGACCATCTTCATTGTAATTTCAACGATTTTGCAGCAAAATTTAGCGTTTTTCCTTCAAAATTTAAGCGAAAAATTATCATGGGGGGGTGGGGGGGGTGGACCCCCCCACAGAAAATTTTGAAAAAATGCACCCCCCCATGGGACCCCCATGGGGGGGGTCTCACGTTACCATAGGTTGGACCCCCCCCTCACTTTTTGGTCGGCACCCCCCCCCCCCCCCACGGCACCATACCCCCCCTTCGAAAATTGTTTTGGGCCCACGGTACTGGGGGGGGGGGGGTGCACGGGATCGCACGGGTAATACCAAATTTTTACCTTAGAAAAACACAGAAATTCTTGTAAAATACAGAATATTTTGTGCAAACAAGCTGCTTGTTTGGTCAGAAACAACAAAATCTAAGCAGGGACAGACACAAACGTCAAGAAAAATGCAAAAATTACGGTATTTTTGGAAAAAATTGAGATGAGATTGACCACCGTGAGGGGGGGGTGCGATCCCGTGTTTTCTCGCGGAGGGGGGTGGGGGGAGTCTAGTACCCGTGTCGAGGTAATGGGGGGGAAGGGGGTACACGGGTATCTGCCCGTGCACGGGCAGGATTTTCGGCTGAGGGGGGGGGGTGGACCCCCCCACCTAGGGTTAGGGGAAAAAAAAATCCGGATTTTTTTTTAAATTAAAAAAAAATTTAAAAAAAAATAATTTTTTTTACAAGTTAGGTTTGTTCGAAGCGTCTCGTCGAGCTGAGTTCATCTAGACTATTTTCAGAACGATCCGGAAAACTATAAGAGCGAAAATCGTGTTTTATTGAAATTATGTCCATTTCATAGAGGGAAAGTTGCATTTTCAACAGTAAAACAGGACAATTTTCGACGTGTACTTGAATATTGAACCGTTCTTAGTTGTTCCTCTTTAGAAAATTACCAAAATAAGACTGTGTTCAAAAATTCCTGTTTGCTGTAGCTAAGTCGGCAACCCCTGTCGACCCGGTCGCCCCCCCCCCCCAAGACACTTACTTTCAGGTTCAACCAGCTATGCTATCTGCCACATGGCGAGAGCCCACTCTTCAAATCATCGTATCGAAAACACGTACCATGATTTCGCGATCACGTTGCGGGCAACTGACAGACGCAAGTTTAACACGTTAGTTTAGCTCAGCACGCAAGTTTTAACATGTGGCCATGTTATCGGGTATCTGAAAAACGGTCGTGTGATGTGGTATTAACCAACATCTCCGCTCCAATTGTTTAACGATATATCGCACAACTCCATTGTAGACCTATAACATACGCCAATCAACAAAATATCATGTTCATCTCATGGCCTACCGACTGAAAAAACATGTTCTAAGTTGCAAGAAAACGATTTCTGAAACGATATTTCAATTCAGTTAAGTCATTTCAACGCTAAAAATTGACTCTAGAAGTCATCCAAATCGAAAAACATGGTGTACGTCGGTCAAAATGACCAAATAATGACATGTACCTAAGCACACAAAGAAGTTGGGAAAAAAATTTGGTTTGAACTTTCAAAAAATTATGCCATAAATTGAATTTTCAGAGCAAAGTGGAAGAAAAATTTTTCAAATCTTTTTTAAGTTTGAAAAAAAAATCCAAATTTTTTTAAACGAAAAAAAATTAAAAATTTTTTTTTTTCAAAGCCCCTAACCCTACCCCCACCCCCCCATATATTTTTTCGCTTAAATTTTGAAGGAAAAACGCTGAAACCATGGTCTATAAAAACCGACATCGCTCATGGTAACGTGGGGCCCCCCTCACTTTTTGGCCGGCACCCTTCCCCCCCCCCCACGTAACTATGGTCCCGTCCCATAGGGTTGTTAAAAAAAACTTTTGTTTAAAATTTTTTTTTAATTTCAAAAATCAAAGTTGTGCTAAATCAATAGGGAGCCGAAGAACCACATATATATGCAAGCGCCTCCCGCATGACTCCCTGTATGGCGGAACTTTGCAGATTTTGTTTTGGTGACCTCAATTACCCCTTTTCCAAAACCGTCACCATGCCTTTCTTGTGTTTTGACCTCCAAAACGTCACTAATTGTTCCCAGCCAAGCTTACTGGCAAAGTGAAGACAAACATACCGCCTTAAAAATTCGATCAATTCTTCTGATGATGTCGCGACGATACGACACGAAGCAGCAACCAGACAACGTAGCGCTTGCAAACGGAGCAGCGAGCTTAATGCTTCTTTATTCAAAACGCACGCGCACCGGCATCGGCATGGCACCTGCACTTTCCAATGAGCATGCAGCACACGCACTGAACCTGCTTCCTACCTGCGCTCCGTCCCTGACAGATTAGTACGTGATGTAAACATTAAAATAATCACGTTACAAAACAAGAAGCTTCAAAACTAAATAGAATCTGAAGCAAAGACAAAATGAATTTTTTTTTTGAAATTGAAAATTCGGAATTGTAAAACACGAAACGGAACCAGCAAAATCAACACAATTTTTTCTGCTTTCCATGTCAGAATATTTGCAAAGAACTCAACTCACGAAAGTTTAAAAAAATCCGGATTGCATTGCGCTGTCGTTCAGCTGATTAGTTGCAAGAGAAAACGAATTTCATGTTTGAAATCGAAATTTCCAGTTCGTTTGTTTTTTTTTATGGACGCTGCAAACGAAGTTTTTCGCTTGACTTTTTCGAAAAATAATTCAGAACCGACCAATCACAATGTTTTTTATTCATTACCTTGTTTGGTCATGGTCACCCAGTGTCCGACATTTGTTGCAATGTCGTTGTCGTTCCAATGCTTTCTTTATTCAACGTACAACAAACATTTCAGACAGACAAAGACACAACAGAGTCAAACAACAACAAAACTAAAAAACATTTGAATCTCAAGCACGATAAGACACGCATTTGCTGCATGCGCTCATAAATGCGCTTACTGAAGTGGAGCCAATCAATTAGCCAATCAATTTAGCAAAGCCTGAAGAAATCCTACAAATCGAACTGCAAATCATGGGAAATTAGCTGATTGGCTGTATTCAAATTGTGCTCACTTCAACCAGTTTTGATGCGCCAATCAGCACGCCAGATTCATAAACTGGCACGTGTTTTAGGTTGACTACCGATTGTAACGTTGACCGTTTACCTCAAGCGTGTCATCCACAGCATCAACGAGCGTTTCAGCACTGCACGGCAGCAGTAGTGTCAACAGATTAGTCAACGATCTCAGTTTGAACGCATACGTGTCATGCGCTCTGCCATGGTGGCGACGGCGACGCTGCGTTTTCTGATTTCATCATCTCCGTGAAATGCACCGTAAAATCGGACAGACCGAACGACCCTCCACCTCACCCAAGGTCCCGCTTTCGCTACTGGTTTATAGCCTTTTAGCGTTTTAGCTATCTATCTATCAAATTTCAAAATTTTGACCGCCCCCCCCAAAGTCACATCACTCCCCCCCGGCGGCCCCCCCAAATTTTGGTCAAAATACCCCCCCCCCCCCTCTCGAATTTGGGGCCAGACCCCCTCCCAGATTTCGATCTTCCAAACCCCCCTACCAAATCCTGACTGTCTGACTACCCCCCCCTTTGATTTTGTGTGCTTCAATATCAAGCCCCACCCGTGCATGTGCAGTACCGTGGGCCCAAACAAATTTTCGAAGGGGGGTATGGTGCTGTGGGGGGGGGGGGGGTGCCGACCAAAAAGTGAGGGGGGGGGTCCAACCTATGGTAACGTGGGACCCCCCCAGGGGGTCCCATGGGGGGGGGGTGCATTTTCAAAATTTTCTGTGGGGGGTCCACCTAGAGATGTCAAGAAAAAAAAATTTTCTATTTTTTCTTTAAAAAAAAAATTTTTAAATTTTTTTTATTTAAATGAAAGTTGTTCAGAATTTTTCAGGGAGTCCGAATATCACCATCTGAGGAGCCACCGACTTACCATATGACCCCCACTCATATGAGGAGGGTGAAAATTTCAGACTTGGTTTCGGCGACCCCATTTTCCCACCGACGACATCACGTCTCGTGTTTTGCCTCTCAATTCACCTCAAATAACATGGAAAACAAGTTCCACAACAAACCGAGTGCAGTGTGATCATGCTGACGACACGAGGCGAAACAGCAACGAGCAACCAACGAAGTTACGCTTGCAGTGGCAGACAGTGCAATTTCCACCTTTCGAGATCCTGAAAAACGATGCGTAAATGTGAATTCTCTGCTTCTATCTCACCTTAGCGACATCGGAATTTGTTGAACTAGCCTTTGCGACGCTCAAGTACTTCAATGCGCGAGTCGATCATCACTCACCAAGGCTGAAAACAGTCGATAAATCAATCCAGAATACCACCTGCAGCGTTGAAGACTAAATGACAAGGTAAAGTCAAAGAAAATTTTTGTTGAACTTTCGAAAAATTATGCCAAAAACGGCATTTTCAGGGCACATTAAAGAAAAAATTTCAAAAATTTTTATTAAAAAAAAAA
Organism: Theristus sp. LFF4_11; assembly: GCA_030248135.1. Classification (NCBI taxonomy): domain Eukaryota; kingdom Metazoa; phylum Nematoda; class Chromadorea; order Monhysterida; family Xyalidae; genus Theristus; species Theristus sp. LFF4_11. The sequence continues at coordinate 69 of JASANC010005597.1, read as the reverse complement.
TGCTCATTTTTTTACTTTTTTTAAAAAAAAAATTAAAAAAAAATTTTTTTTTTTGACCCTTACATCTCT
>JASANC010005596.1:0-21619 GCA_030248135.1 Theristus sp. LFF4_11 | reverse complement strand
GGCACTGGATTCAGTTACGTATTGCATGTGATTTGATTGTATTGGAGAATAGGAGGAAGGAAATAAAGATAATCAATTTCACAAACAACGATCGAAACAACTGTTGAACAAAGTATCTTTTTTTATGACCGGTAGCGCAGCAAAGAAAATGAAAGAAAAAACATCGCGTTAAAATTCTCACAGAAGCTTGACATAAAGTTGCATTTCAGAGATTGTGAAACTCAAAACCAGGAAAACTATTACACAGCAGGAAACAGTTACAACATGTAAACTTGTTCTGAAACGCTAGGTTGTGCATTTTTGTTCTATAACCACATGAAACAATTGGTGTGGATTGCGGAATAAGAAAAAAACGTGAAAACTGTTCTTTTGTACCGCGTGACATTGGGGACAATTGTGTTTTGTGTCAAATTCAAATCACAAATGGTAAATAAGCATTCAGCGAAATTCGTTTTTATGCGAAGTGCCAAAAATGCCCAAAATTTTAAGACTAGCAGCAGTCCACAGTCACCTTCGCATAATTGTTTCATCCACTGTCACGTTTTCGGTGCTCTCGACTGATGAAGGCGGTCCGCTTTCTTCGGTGTTATCTGCTGATCATGGCGATTGTTCAGCAGTGGCTGTTTCAGGCCTCCTGGAGTCGATAAAAAAAGACAGTTTTAAACATGACTTTTGAAGATTGTGAAAAGCAATAGTGACAAGTACCGTAAAGTCTTGCATATAAGGTTCTTCCCACTTATAAGACCCCCACCCAAAAGTGGGCGGAGTGTCACACGGCGGGAAACCAAAAACTTAAAATTTTGACTTGGTCGAAATCCTACTCCGTTTATAAGGCCCGGAATTCCTAATGTTCGCTTTATAAGACCTCCTCCCACTTATAAGGCTGTCACACGAATTTCCATTTTTTTCAGAAATTTTTGATTTTCAAATTTATATAAGGAGGAGATCTTATATGCAAGACTTTACGGTAATAAATCACTCTGCGTGCTGCAATCGAGTTTCAATTCAATCATTTGTTGGCTGGTCAGACAGGTCTACCTCGACCGTCAAGCTCAGTTAATTTTCGAACGACAATTTGAGCGTTTTCAGGGCTCACGGGCTTTTTACACTTGAGCGACTCGTTTATAGGGTTGCCGCGATACACATGTATCCAACGATTTTTGCTAACATGGTGTCATATTGTATTGTATGTAGGAAATTTCGTGAATCGCGTAGGTATCTTTCGTGAACTGCAAAGCATCGCGTATCATGTGGTGTGTTGTGTGTATCGCGGCGACTCAAACTGAGCTCAGCTGAGAGACGAGCAGAGTGCGTCGGAGCTGGGGATGAAAAAAACCGTTTTTTTATGTTTTGTGAAAGGAAACCGGTTTTAAAACTGTTTTAAAACAAGACTTTTATCTCGAAAATGGTTTTCCAGCTTCAGAATATTGCTCTGGACTTTGCCAAACACACAATTGAGCAAGAAAAGCTGGAAAAAACTTGTTCTTGTCGCGTCTGTAGCGCAGGTGTAGGGCTTTCGCCTGCCGTTCAGTAGGTGGAAAGTTCGAACCTCGCTGCGGACAAGACACACCATGATGAAACTAAAGTGACCTAACAAGATCTAATGGTCTACTCCCTCCAGAGCCGAGGGTAAATTGGGCTCGGGGCAGTATTGCCCGTTTCTGCCGGAGTTTGGTACCTTAGGGTTTCCGGAATCGGCGCGCAAACAAATAAAAAAAATTTATTTGTCGGTTTTGTGAACAATAATCATCGGTGTTCTAGTCATCAACAGGCATCAGAACTCAATAACACAATTGAATGGTGGATTCTACGATAAAAAGTTTGGATTTGTTTCGACGACTGAAACTTGAGATTTTCTGTTGGTAAAAAACCGGGTTTTTTGGCGCAAAAAATTAACCGGTTAGAAAACCGGTTTCTTTTCCGTGCCATCCCTAGTCGGAGCACAGCAAAGCACAGACACATGACGACGACGACGGCCATTCTGCTCACCATTCATGGCGAACGTGTGCGCGTACGGCTGGCGCAATGCCGCCAACGCGATTCGCTTCTCGTCGAAGCCGGGCGGCTCGTCCTGTGGCGACTGTCGCAACAGCGACTCCTCCTGCAACGCCTGCAGCCAGTGCGCTTTCGTTTTGCGATTTCGACAGACGAGCACGCAAATGGCGGTCGTCACCAGCGGTCGCTCGGTGCAGTCGTCTGTTTCAGCGGTGTTGTTGTTGTTGTGTTCGCTTGTGTTGTTGTTGTTGTTGTTGTTGTTGTTGTTGTTGTTGTTGTTGTTGCTCTCTGGTGCCGTTGATCGAAGCGTCAACTTGATGGCGTTCTTAACGGAGGTGTTCAGATCGGCATCTGCAATTTCGGATGGATGTTCCATGTGACGCAACACGCAACAATCATACATTTAAACAGTGCACGCGGAACAGTGTGTTGGTTTCTTGCCAAACAACACTGATAATCTCGTGTAAAACAAAACGATCTTGCGACAAAAAAGCGCCCACCTTTGCCGTCAGGCAGGTCGCTGAATTCAGTGTTCGTCATATGCATTCTGGTCTTGTAGACCAACTGCGTTCGCTTCAGCAGATCCTTCTTGCACAACACTAAGCAGTGATCGAACAAAAATGCGACCACGTCTTTCGCCCATTGCTGCTGACCGCTCGGCGAATAGCAGCGGCACGTCAGATCACCGAAGTGCAACAGACGACTGCTGCGGTCGAGCAGGTCGGTGCCCTGCAACGAAACAACCCGTGGTTTGGTTGGTCATCATGAGCAGACGAAATGAAATGTGAAATGACGTCTGGTGAAGAGCGAATGTATTTGTATACATTCGTAAATGATTTTTTGATTTTTGATCAGAGGTTGTATGCAATGACTTGTAGGTTCCTTATCCTAAATCTAATCCTAATCCTAAGTCAAGCCTTTTTGATAAGGTGAAAATGACCAATTTGGTTTTTGCATTTTTTTCTTCCCTGTGTTATAGAGGAGAGCACCGGAACTGCAGATGCAGCTGTTTATTAAAATAATGATGCATCACGACCGCTTGAGATGTTGTTCTGAATATTTCCATCTAGCAAACTGATTACAATGGGACTCTAAATTGTAGTGAATCAGCTGATTCGTTGGTAATTGCGGTATGCATGCTTTCTGTGCAAACCAAACTCCGCCCCACACAGCAATGCCTGCACAGAAAGCATGCACACCCTAATCACCAACCAATCAGTTGATTCCCTATGATTTAGAGTTCGACTGTAGTTGTAAAGCAGGCCTGAAAAGCCCGATCCCAAAACGCACCTTCCAGCCGGCGATCGTGCTCTGCCAGACAGCGATCTTCTGCAGCGACTCGAGCCTCCGTTTGCGGTCGTTGATGACCGTGGCGACACGACGCATCGCCTCGAGCGCTTCCGTACACGGTGCCTGATCAGGGTGACCATCCGTCGTCGCCTTCACCAACTCGGCCAATTGCAGCGGGTACCTGAGAGATTGCACAATTCGTCGTTCGATTCTGGACACACAGAACAGAGTCTCGAATCAAGGTAGTCTGAGTATCATCTGGTCTTGGCACAAATGAAGCAATTTATGATGCGATTGGCGTTCGTTTTGGTTTTCCGTCTCAATAGGCGGATTGGATAGATAAGAAGATCGTTTCATGGTGGACGCGGAAAGTCAACAGTGGTGAAGCGATCGAGTCTCAAAGTTCCGAACTGTAAGTCACTAGGGCCATTTTGAATTGCCGCATAAATCATAAAACTCGATTTCCTTTCCTCGTCTGCAAACGCACTGAATTGAATTGTTGAACGGGGTTGAATTGAACGCTTCATCAGGATGACCAAAAAAAATCATTTTTTCAGTCAATCCAACCTGCAGATTCGTTGCACCGGCGTCAGCAGAAATCCCTCGAGCGGCAACGCTGGCAGATCGAACAGAAGACGACAGCACTGAAACATGTAAAATCCTTCATCTCCACACGTAAAAATACGCAGTGAATTTAGATCACAAAGGAAATTCAAACAAAAAAACACTGAAAACCGACATGAAAGACTTTTCAAAACAAAAACAATAATTTGATTGCAAATGAAACACCGAAACTCTACCTGAAAGAACTTGTCGTATTGCATCAGCCCATTCAAGCACGCTAATTCGGCGCACGACAGCGGGCGATTGTTGCAGTAGTTGGAGTAGATTTCGAATGAATTTTCCTGAAAAAACACAGATTTGTGAAAAATCCGAGTGTCGTGTTTTTCGTGATTTTTTTTATCAAGAACGGATAACAGGACTATCGTTTTGCGGCAACTGCGATTGTAACCACTATGCAGTCATATCAATCAGATACCCTTTCTGCAGTCGAACTCTGAGCAATCAGCTGATTGGTTGGTGATCACGTGATGCATGCTTTCTCTGCAGGACAGACTCCGCCTGCACAGCAACGCCTGCGTGCAGAAAGCATGCATCACGTGATCACCGTCCAATCATCGGAGTGCCTACAATTTAGAGTTGCACAGTGGAGATCGACCGCGTTTCCTTTCAAATGTGCCCCGGCGCCCAAACAAGCACTGACATGTCTCAAGAAGCAATGTCCGATGCAGGTCGCCGCCGGCTCGTCCTTGTTGTACTCGTTTTCGAGGTCCATCATGAATCGGGTGTGCAGCTCGAACAGCGCTTCAAGATTGCCAAAAATCACTTTCAGTTTCTCCGGCGGAAACAGGTCGGGCCGCTGACGTGCCGGCGTCAGGAAACCCTGAAAAACGATCACTGTGCAGTCAGTGATGCGATGCAACGAGATCTGTATGCTCCAGCTGTAAATTGCAATTCCGGCAGCGTTTTCCTGTTCGACCACAGCTAACAGTAACTTCGTTGTCACACTCATTTGTTTCTGGAACGTTTTTTGCAAAAAATGCTTCAACGAAAACGCAGCCCTCCGAACTGACATGAACAAGTCGACTGAGCAACGTCAGGTAGTCGCGTTCGGTGGTGAATATTTCGTCGATGATTCGCGCTCGAACACGCGATTTGTGAAGACGAGCGTGCGCGTCGCCGTCGGTGCTGGATCGATTCGATCCGATCGGAATTTCACAGCCGCCCCCGAGGCCGGACGACGACGCCGAATCCTCCTCCTCTTCGTCGGCGGACGAGTGACCGGAGTCGCGAGATTCCTATTATATTGAAGTGCGTTTGTTGTCAATGGTTTTTGTCATGTCGTTGGTTTGCCGCGTCGTTTTCTGGTTTTCTTTCTGTCAGCTCAATAAGAATCGGGCATCATGTGCCTTGATTCGGTTGGTATCATATGTCACTATCGGCAGGTACTCGAGTTCTGTTTGTGTCATTGGTTGGTCACATCGGAAACTGAACCATTTTCATGCAAATTCCAATTAAGCAATCATATATTTTTTGCCAAATGTTATTCTTCATCTTTTGTGCTCGTCATTTCGTATTTTTACGAAATTTTGTGACTGTTTTTGGTCACTACCGCCATCAAGCGCGTTGAGTTGAAATAAATTGAGAAAATCATTCATACAGGTTCTCATGAGTCCATGACAAGTTTCGTACAAATGAATCAAAAAGAAGAGAAAAAAGAACTGAGCTCAGGTTACAATCTGTGGGCTGAAAGAAGAGACAAAACAGAACTGCGCTTTTGCATTTTGCAGTGTCTAGAAAAGTAGCTTTTGCAAAAGAAACGGCGTACCTCGATGGTTGTCGGCGACTGCTGGAGCGCAGGTGACGGCGCCAACAGATTGAGCGGATGACGTGGCTGTTCGGCCAATACCTGCGAACGAGAAAAGTGGTTAGAATTTTTAGTTTTGATTCGCGCTTCCCATTTTCTTGAGCTTTTGATGATGTCTGTCATTGCCATGTTTTCGTGTGCTCCAACGTTTGTTGTTTTCTGTTTTATGCAGTTGAACTCCAACTTATAGGCAATCAGCTGATTGGTTGGTGATCTTTTGATGCATGCTTTCTGTACAAGCACTGTTGTGGAGGTGTCTGTCTTGCACGGCTCGTGTACTATTCCGGCCCGTAGAATTCCGGCCCGCTCATTCCGGCCCGAAGAATTCCGGCCCGCAGAATTCCGGCCCGGAGAATTTTCGCCAGCAAGAACAATATTAAACCACACGAAGTGATTTTTGGTAAATAAATTCTTAAGTGATTTTTTTTATTTTTGTTTAGAACTTGCTTGCAGTGACTTGTTAGGTTACTAATCCTAAGCCAAGCCTTTTTGACAAGGTAAAAGGGTCACAAATCCTGTTCATGATAAAAAAATTTAAAAATTTATTTGTAGTTTCTTTTTTCCAAAAGGTTTCACTTTCCAAAAAAGCAAACAGGACCAACATCATTGAAAATACACTGTAACATGTGAACATCGATATTTTTATTTTATTATTTCATTACCAAAATCACTTCGTTAGTTTAATATTGTTCGTACTGGCGAAAATTCTCCGGGCCGGAATTCTCCGGGCAGGAATTCTTCGGGCCGGAATTCTTCGGGCCGGAATGAGCGGGCCGGAATTCTTCAGGCCGGAATTAGCGGGCCGGAATTGTACCCCCCCCCCCCCGTCTTGCACCGAAAGCACGCTTCATGTCATGTGATCACCAACCAATCAGCTTTTTTTAGAGTTCGACTGTTTGCTAAAAACACCAAAAATCCGTTTTTCCTTACCCTCATCACGAATATGGAACACAACTGTGCATTTTTCAAGATCATCGGGGACACAAAAAAATCCATTTTTCAGCAATTATGTCAAGTAACAAGCAAATCAGTAGCCAGTGTTATCTTTCACAAAAACATTTCTTTGATTGAAAACGTGCCATTGGTTTTTTCTGAAACAGCATGAGAACAATGGCTTTTTCCATAACGACTCACACACAAGCAAAAGGTGCGCGAGCGAAAGCAAAACCAAAAAAGGAAATGTAACAAAAAAGTGTGCGCCAACATTTGTCACTTCTGATATTTTGCTAACTACACGCGTAAGTTAAACTACTTTTAATTGATTGATTGAACCTGTAGCAGTGTGGGCTGGGTTTTTGCTGAATGATTGACTGATCAGAGTTCGACTGGAGAGTCCGACTGGAAAATTTAGGACATTGGCTGATTGGCTGCAGGTGCGTGGCCCTCAGGTTCAGACGCTTTCAAATTGCATTTTCCTTTTTTGGATTTTTCGACTTTTTTGTGTCATTGTGTGGATGAATGCTTGAATTTTTTGATGGACAAAACTTGTTTGTGATTTATGAAATATGACATGCAAAAAAATCAAAAAAATTTCAGCGATTTTTTTGCAAAAATTGAACGATTTTGTTGTTTTACAGAACGAATGATTTTTACAGAACGAATGATTTTTATTTTTTTATGAAATATGTTTCAGAAACTTTTTTATCGTTGTTATTTGGAAAGAAAACGAAACTGAGCGTTTTTCGGAGTTGCCGTCGCCACAACAACAAAACACAAAAGACAAAAAAATCATTTTCATTTTTCAGCACCAGAAAGAAAATTGAAAGCCGTCACTCACTCGAACATGCGAAACGGGAAACCATCCAGATTTGTCGCGACAAGCACCAAACCAAACGTCGGCGCGCGACCAATCACTGATTTGCACAATGTCACCGACTTTCAGCGGGAGTTCGTCCGGCTGTATGGCGACGTGGTCCCAGGCTGCTTCAGCGTAGACCAGCTGTGTTCCAAAGATGTTTCTGGTTGGTCCATGGATTTCATTTGGAATTGGTCTTTATTTGTTTTGTGGATTGATTTGTTTTGGTGATTGGGTTGGGCATAGTTGTTCCAGAGCCGAGGGGTTGGGGGGGGGGCGATATAGACAGCTGGAGCAAATTTTCTAGATAGATAGCTGGAAAATTTTGGGGGGGGGGCCGCGGGGGGGGGCATATGACTTTGGAGGGGGCCGGTCAAAATTTTGAAATTTGATAGATAGCTTTGATAGAAGCTATGAAAACAGCAAAATAATGCTAAAAATGCACTAAAAATCAAGTATAAACACGTATTTTACCTAAAATTAGCGAAATTTTCACAAATTACGAGCAAAAATGGTCAATTTTGGTCAAAAATTGACTTATTTTGTGTCTTCGAAGACAAAAATTTTCAGATAGATAGCTGGCTGAGAAATTTTTTTAGATAGATAATAGCTGAGCCGAAAAAACCTGTCTGATAGAGATAGATTCGAAAAATTTTGGGGGGGGGCGGCCCCCCCCCAGGCCCCTCCTAGAACAACTATGGGGTTGGGGAACCAACCACAAACACTGATTTCACGATTAAGTTATCCGCAACTCCGTAAACGAACCAAACAATGCAAAGCAAGCAACGTGACGCAAAATTGACGTGACATTTTTTGGAGTCCACAAAATTATTTTTTTTTTGAAAAACTTTAAATTTGTTTTTTAAAATTCGTTAAAAATCGTTCTAACGCGCAAAAAACGTGCAATGTTTTCCCGCCTCAATTTGTTTTCTGCTTGATTGCCATCAACGTTCTTCCCCTGCACCCTCGCCTCACCTCTCTTTGATCACCGTTCGACGAGCAACTCGACGTCGTCGTCACGCTGCTCGACGTGCTGTGCATCGAGCTGCGATAAGACGAATTGGCGGTGGCGGTCGACGAACCGATGATGGATCGATCTGCGATCGACGACGTCGTCGTCGTTCCGGGCGCCTGTTCAGACAAGCACGACACACTGGCGCCGGTTTCAGGTGTGTCGGCCGATTGTACTCGTGCGACGACGGCTGGTTGTTTGCGTGTCGTCGTCGTCGCCGTGTCATTATTGATGACGGCGGTGACCGGCTGTGCGGTGACGATCTGATGCAGGGGCACTTGAGCGGAGGCGATGCTGTAGGACGAGCTGGAATTGAGCGGCGACGTCGGCACGACGCTGCTGTACGAGCAGGCTGGTGGTCGGTGGTTGGCAGAGGTCGATGGCGTGTTTGCGGTGTTATTGCCGTGCGGATTGCTGAATGGAGTGCACGGCAGCACGCAGGCCGACTCGACGTGCGGCACTGCCAGCTCAAGCAGTGCGCCTGCGAAATGGGTTTTTCGTTGTTTGCGCGTGCTTCTTTTGGTAATACGCACATTCATTTTAAGCCATAGCGATTTATCGTTGGAGCGTGTGAAGGGGTTCAAAGTGCCTAACGGAGCATCATGGAGCTTGAAGCGCTAACGCGGCGTCGTTTGCTGCACATTCATGAAGCAAAGAACTGCGCAGCTTCATCGCGCTTCATGTTTTAGCGCACACGCCACGCCGCTGAAAGGCTGCTGAAGCAATAGCGTCCGCATGAATGATGAAGTGAACGCGCGTTATTTGGTTGTGCTATACAAAAAAATTCTGCAGCTGCTGACGCCGCTTCACTTGGAATCGTTTATGCTGAAGCTAACGCCTGCGCTTCACCGGGCTTTAGTGCGCGCGTGGGCCTTTTGTCAGCGTATTACGCACACCAATTTTTAACATACATTTGAAAAATGCTATTTTTCTTGGTGTCTTATTTTGAGAACTCTGTGTAACTTTCGACTGGTATGGCAGCTAAAAATCATTGGTGATGATTCTGTTCAATAATTGCTGGTTATTTCGATGTTTTTTTTACACAAAACGTCGAACAACGCTCACCACAAACTCTCATGAACGGCATTTTTTAACTGACCATTGTTGACATTGGCGTCGACCACAACCAGCGGCATGCCTGCGTGCATCGGCTGCGAGCGTGATCGTCGCATGGAGCCTCGTTTGCCAACTTTTGAACGCATTAGGCGCGCGGGCATTTCGAGCTGAACAATAAACATTTTTTCGTCAAGCTTCTGTTCAGTTGTTTGTCAGGCACTGAATTAGTTTTTTAAGGTAATCTACAGGTTTTGTTTCGTGAAAGGTTTTGACCAAACAAAACTGTCAACGCGAATCAATCGCGACATTTTTGTTCTGTAACAAATCTCGGCGAAACAATAATGGATTTCTTGTGAGAGACTAAACTGCACATATACACCAACCATCTGTTTTCAAGGTCGAACGTTAAGGAGGAGCGCAAGTACTGTGACTTAACAAAAAATCTATAAGAACGCAGGTTATACGCTGCAGAAGCCCGCAAAAAGCGAACAAATGACAAACTGTGGTCTACAAATCAAATAGTCAGATTAGGGTTGGCACAGGAAAAAAACCGGTTTCTTTTCCGTTTTAAGACCGTTTTTTTCAGTTTTTTTTTGAAAAAATAAAGAACCGGTTTTTTACCTTAAAAATTTTCAAACTTCGTGGCCAAAAATCACAATTCTTTGTTTGATTGATAAAATGTAAAATTATATTTTTGAAAAAACGGTGCAGTGAACTGTGTCGAACTGAACTGGTGAAGCATCATTTTGCTTATGTGGCAAGGGTCAGGTGAAATACGATGAAGACAAGGTGACTGCTAAACTAAGTGCATATGCAGACTGACTGATCATGTTGTCGATTTGCAAAGAGATTAACTGATGAAATGTTATTTTTCGAACGCAATCCGCTACCGGTTTCACTTTGCAGTTCTGAAAATCTCGCCCCCTAATCGGGGTCGGCTATCCGGTCTCCTTGTTGCAACCGTCCCTCCCCGCGCTCCACACCTACACGGTCACTGCCCAGTCTTTGTTTTCAATTTATTGAACGTGCTGGAAACCAATAAAATCGAAATTGATTTGATTTGAAACAAAAAATTGGGTACCTTAGGTAGCGTTGGGTGGCAAAAATAGCAAATTGGGTCGGTTGTAAGCCCGAAAACAGCATTTTATGCTGCTCAAAATCACTAATTTTGATGTATTTCCTATTTTGAGTTCAAGGTGCCAAGTTCTGGAAAGTTTAGGAGCTGGGAAGCATTCGGTTTTTTATGGTTTTAAAACGGTTTTAAAACGGAAAAGAAACCGGTTTTTTTCCTGGCAATCTAAAAAACCGTTTTTTTACTAACCCTAAGTCAGATGCACCATTATTAATTTCAACATTAGCACCGCGTCTTTTTCAGTGCCAGATGCCTTTAACTGAATGTTCGAAAAAATCACCGACAAAGACAATCATCACGGCTGTTGAGCTCGATTGGATGACAGAGTATTATAGTGAATACTTAATACATTGAAGCTGCTTAAGCAGGTGCCGTTGTTTGCAAGAACGTCTAACCAAAAGATTGCAGTTATTTTGAGGCACATTTCGAAGAACGTGTATATATTTGCAGTGTTTTACAAAGAAGTTTACAATATAATCACAACTTTTTTCTGTATAATGATCAAAGTAATATATATATTTTACCTCAACGCTTTCTAGTGTTTTTTCTTCGAAAAACACTTGAGCCACAAATTGAACGGAAAATCTAATAAGCTTGAATTTTTTAATTCACTTTGCATTCTTTGTTTACAAAAAGCGACGCGAGAAATTTCAACCAGTTACCAGTAGTGTCGTTGCAACACTAAGTAAACAGTCTGAAAACCTGTCAAATGGTAAACAAAGTATATGGCCCTGTATTTTAGCATAGCTTCAAGTTGTTCTTCGACTGAAAGCAAATAACAACTTGTAATTCTGCGCCAGTGACAAAAGCAAACTTGCTAGAATTTCACAATTCTACAGGGAACTATTTTTTACAGTATCGACAGCTGGTTGGACAAAAACTGGACTTGAAAATTTGAGAACCGCGTCTTTTAAATGAAGATGAATTATTTTCAAAATTTCCGGACAGTCTATCAGTTTCGTTTCAGAACACTAGAACAGAATAATCCAGACATCCTAATGAAAATAGTAGCTAAGCAACAAAGCTAAAGCTGACAGCCACCTGACGGATTTATGCAAATTAAAATAGTTTTGCGTGTGTAAGTTTTATAATTTTTAGTTGCTGACCGATACAACCTTTAATGGTGCGCGTTGCGTTTAAAATTAGAATTGTCTCCTCATTATCTTGCCTCAAAAAATAGTCTAAAAGTGTGCATTCCGTTTAACAATTACCACTTGAATGAACTGCATAACTTATCAGAACAGCCACAAAATGAGTTGTACTACCAATTCCAGACGTTTTCTTAAAATGCTACATGTACGACCCCAGAATAAACACAGCAAAAGCTGCAAAAATCGATCCGTTATGTAGCTGGTTAGGTTCTTACTAACCGCCTCAAAAGTGACACAGTAGGAAGTGAGTTGGTGGTTCACTCAAGCACATGACACGCTATTGCGTATTATTTTTAAGTGAGGCAAACGCCAATTCAGAGACCTTTTCTGTAGTTAGTTCAACTTGAAGCGTTTAGCTGAAAGCATAATGCCATAGACAGTACACATGGGATTATTTTTTGTTTTTTTCTGATGCGTTTACGTCGACGTCGTCCAGCAAGAAACTGTAAAAAGTTGTTTAAAATGTTAGATCAATAAGGGGTCGCTAATATTTATGAATTAATATAAACGTCATAATGAGTCTGTAAATATTGCCACAACGTGAACCAGTTTTGAAGCGCTCAGCGGATGCGCAAAAACTTGTTACTGACGACTAAATAAAGTTTCAGGGAGAGATTGTCCTTTTTAAAGACTACAGAGATCAGTAATACTTCTTGCAATAATTCTGAATTTGCAAAACTTTGTCTAAGTAAGGTTATTTGATATTGCAGGAGAACGCGTTGTGACGTAGGCAAGAGCAGTTTGAAAAGTTTGCTTGCCTAATAAGATACGTGGTGTACCATATAATGAAGATATTGCGGAAGCGAGTATGTCAAAAACGATATCCATTGCAAGTAAGGAACATTAACCAACACTGTTTTGTTGTGGGGGTTCAAAGCAAATGTTGGATTCTGGTTAGCTTGCCTGCGCAACAAAAACTCAAATAGAACTCAGCACCAAAACAAATGTTATCTTCCGAAATTTCGCGCAAGTCAAAGCGAATCAGTGCGTAGCAGCGCGCATATTTTAAAGGCAATCTCTCCTGAGAGACAAAAATGATTGGAGTTTGCCTAACCTTTCTACAATCAAAAGCGTATACTTAAACACATTTTAGAAACGTACATATACAGAGGTGTAGCGCTCAACACTGCATCTGTACACATGTACATGTGGTGTGTGTGTGTGTGAATGTTCAACTCTGCCATATGTGTGAAGACTTCTATTAAAGTCGCATGTAAACACTCAGAATAACAAAACTGATAAGAATAAAAAAGCACAAATCGTGTGCAACAAGACTAATCCGTGAATCAAGACTTCGTATGTGTTCGCCCCACTCGCATGTGTGTGGTTGTTGCGTGGTTGTTGGGTTTTTAGGCAACTTTGTTTTGTTAAAACGTATATGACTAGTTATCAAACAATAAACAAACAAACATGACTTTTTACACACGAGTAGGTGGCTTGAAAAATGTACATTTCACACAGTTTTTCTAGTTTTCTGATAAGCAGCTAACTATTTTAGAAGAACTGCGGAATTTGACGTTGCGATGCGAACGCTTTTATTGAAGATTTCTAAAACCGTAAATTGGTCTGGAGTTTTTCCTACATTGTATCTGTTATGCAGTTAAAGCTCCAGCCGGGGCGGGTAGTTATTAGTGAGACACAAAAGTTCCAAGATTTTTAGACATCACGGAACAAACCGAACAGGGAGCTGGAAGAATTTTTGTGCAGAGATTTGTGGAGGAACAGAGATGTTTTACATTTAATTATTCGTGCGCCGGTTCCGGAAGCCATTTTACCCTCGGCCCTGGAGGCAGCATATTCCATTAGATGCTATTGGTCACGTTTATGTAGTTTTTCCACATGTGTGTCCTGTTCAAAAGCGAGGTTCAAACTGTCCACGTACAGAACGGTAGACAGATGGCCTACACTACACCTGCGCTACAGAGGCCACAAGAAAAATGAAAAGGTAATTGAAAAGATGTCAGAAGAAAAGTTATTCAACTGGACTCATCTTTGCGTAAATCTTTTCAGAAACGCATATTTTTTGATTTCGGTTTTCTCACTGCACAAATAGAAAAAGATTCAGGCGTGAAGGATTCCTGCCAGTTGTTGTTGCATTTTCGGCGATTTTCGCAGACAATCACAGATGTGTGACTAGAAAGCGGACACATTTCAAGCTATTCTTATTTCTTACGTCCTTTCCCATACTGCTTGCTGCATAATTTGTCATGTTTTTGAGCACCACACGCTTACGCACGCTGTAAAAAAACAAATCTATCTTTGACACTAAAACAAAGCGCTTTTTGAAAAAATAGTACCGCATTCGCAAAAAAACGGTTGTTTAAATTTTCGAATCATTGAAGCAAAATTTAACCTAAAATCAAGGAATAAGATTTGAACAACTTTAAAACCGTCATTGGCGAATGGGAAGATTTCATAGGAAGTTTTAACTGTGATTACACAGAAAATTAATCGCAAATCTGTTATTATGTTCATGCATGAAGGTCCATAAACCTGGCATAAAATTGCTCAGCATCAAATTGCACAGAAGCATAGACTGGATTAAAAATTTGAAAACCACGCGGAAAAGGTCAACTTTATAAGGTTAAAAAATGACAAGGAACAAACAAATTATAACAACACTATTACAATTTTCATAGTTTTCGTGAATGAAGACAAAAAATCTGAAAAATCTCATGTCAAACACCGCCGCAACCACAAGAATCACAAAGGTTTCGTAAAATTGTAGCATAAACGGACAAAAAACGAAGGCTGTGTTTCGTTTCTCAAAAACTGAGTGCAGTGTTTCTGGAGCGTAGGTAGTTTCCATGCAAAAAAATGCCTATTACTTTTAATTGCGTTAATGCAATGAATTAGTTGACGGTTGCTTACTTCAGTGCTCGCGCTTGTTTCTTCTACTCTCTCTGCAATAATATCTTAATCGTGGCGCTACAAAAATCTGAGCGAAAAAAACGTTTGATTAATGATCGTGCAGCGTCATGGCAGTTTGCTGTTTCTGGCGGGGGAAAACAATACATAAAAACTTTGTGATAAATGGTGTCTGCAAGAAGAAAAGTAAAAGTAGGACGCACTGTTGTAATTAGTTACAGTGCAAACGCATTAAACTATGCATTTTTTTCTCTTTTAGGACAAGGAACACTGACTGGTTGCATGCTTATCGTGCTGCTTGACTGGTGCGACCAATCAGTACGCCAGCCAAGTTTCACATTTAGCCAATCAACAAGAAACTAGATACGAGACAGAAAGTGTGTTCAATCAACTCTAGTCAACGTAGTATAGTAAGCAAACGTTTATTGAAAGTGTGTCTTCTTTGTTCTTCCTTCATATTGATAATCATTGGAAATGTATCGGATGTAGTCACCTGTTTAACTGTGTGTTGCGCAATTGGGCAAAAATTAACGCAAAATAAGGTCACAATCTAGCAACGTAGAGTTGGTTAGAGCAATATCTGTCAAAAATTAGATGCTGTGTGTGAGTGAACAACTTTTTTTTAGAAACTTTAACAATAGTTGGAAACTTACTTCTTCAATCACTGCGAGTGTCACCATCTTCACGTTGGACGTTGGTGGCAACATTGTGACGTTTTGTTGGAATGAATTTTCAATTCCGAGATAGGGAGAAAAAGCGCTTTAAAAAATCAATGTGCGTGTGTTTTTCCACAAAATGAAATCAATTGCGACATTTTGCCCGCCGGTTATTGCCCGATCAAGATCAATAATTTCAGCGGGTTTTGGTTTTTTTTGCGATGATGCTTTGCCCTTGACAAAATGATGAGATGCGCTCGTTCATGAGGCTTGGGGTTGTTCCTGATCCTGAATAAAAATTATAAATAGTAAATGATGAGCATATAAATACAAGATTCCAGCAAAAAAGACCGCAAACAATGTTGTTTATGAAGAAAAATGTTAATAAAACTAATGCGTTCCTGTGTGAACACCACATGTTTTAATTTTTCCTCTTCGCCCTGAGATCTTATCAATAACAGGTGGCTGAAGGGGTTAAGTTAAGATGACAATACGACTGAAAAAGAAATTTATGGTAAAAATTGAGAATGAATGAACCGGATGGCTAAGCCGCGTAAAATGAATGATTATGAAATTATGGATGAAGCTTATCTTATTCAGTTGAATGACAAATGAGACTAAAAATGGCATTTTCTTTTCAGATTGATAGGATTCATGTTAAACAACATGAAAAACAGATAAATTACAGTAGTGAAATACCTACTTTAGTTTTAGAAAATTCTGCAAGACGATTTTGTAAATAAAGGCGCTGAAAATGACTAAGCTAGCGAATAAAAGGGCTTCCTTGTGGTCAGGTTTTCACTTGCAGGTATTTTTTTTGTCAAAACAATCAACAGTTCAAAAAACTGTCCCTTTTGAGTTTGTCTGTACTTTAAACCAGAAGTAAAACTCGCTGAAAGTTTTTTTTCTGAATGATTTCTTTTATCGTAGCGCTTTTTCATTGAAAAAGTAATGTATGCATTCTTTTGTCCTCCATTCGTCTCTTTGTTATCGACAAAAAAGTGTGAAAAATCATGATCAGCCGCATACCGGTTTAAATTTTAAAAAATTTAGCCTGGTTACGTAAATTGAACTGAACACAAAAATAAGTTTTTCAAATTAAATATAGATATATGTGTGCATAAATGTTCAGGGAAATAACATAAAAAGTATTGAAATTGCTTTTTTTAATCAACAACACTTTACTAGCCAGTGCTGCTACCCCACTAGGTCATATATTTTAACAATTTCGAAAAAAATTGGCACGATCACGTGTGAAGCAAAGTGTACCAAAAGTTCGAAATAGAAAAATGTTTTCCAGTTCAGTAGTTCAGCTATCAGCTCAAGTTCGTTTTGGCTAAAAAAATCGAGGGATTATTCTCCGAAAGAAAAAAACATTCAAGTGCATTCACCTGTATTTATTCTAACGCTTGAATGGATGCAACAAGCAAAAACCGATGACATCAAGGGTGCCAGTTCCTCAACACATTCTGGGAAAAAGTTTTCGGTGAGAAGAAACCCTACTTAACAAAGGAAGACAAAAGGAAATCCTGCATAAAAAACGCCTGTTGGTTGACAAAAAACGCCAGTTGAAAGAAAAACGCCAGTTTTTTGCGCTAAGGAACAGGTGTCACAGAATATCACAAAAACTTCAACTCCATAATCACTATGGGAAACAAAACCTACATTGATATATGAGGATGCACAACGCGGCGGAACAGGAAAAATGAGCGCAAAAAATGCAACTGATTTTTTCGGATAGAGGTTTAGAAAGTTTTTTCCGGTTGGAACAGCTGACAAAAATGAATATTAGTTACACTACAACAACTTGTTCGGGCAAAAATCAGGCGGATAAAACTAGATTTTTTCCTAAGATTGTGCTCAGCGATATCTTCCGTTCAGGGAAGTGTAGCTCGGAGTGGAAAATCTGTTCCGAAGCTGTTTGCAGATTAGTTTATTAGCAAAGCGTTAGTCATTTTGTGTGCGATATTGTAGATTTTTTCAGAAAATGAAATTGCTAATTTTCGTTGGTTTAGAAAGCAATTTCCTGTAAAATGCTAGAGAGAACAGATTCGTACATTATCAATGCCAAGAAAATGTACGTTTTTACGCATGTATTTCTTTTTAACTTGGCGTTTGTACAGAAGTGTGCAGGATCTTTAATTAAACGAAGCAAATTTCAGTTCATGATTGCAGTAAAAAGTAATTTGACCCCCGGCACACAATTATTGTGACTAAAGTCGAAAAGTTTGCAGATGAAACAAAAAAGAATAGAAAACGTACAAGAACAGAAAGACTGATTTTAAAAGCTTCTTCTTCAAATATCAAACCGAATAAATTTTCAATCGAAGCAGCACGTGATTAAAAAAAGAATTATACCCGATTCAAAAAAGTGGCATCAGGCTCAAAAACGCATAGTTTTTGCCGTTATTTTCCACAGCTGTTGATTTTTGAATTACTAAAAATGAAGCCAACCAAAGCTTGCTTTCGTGATGTTTTGGCCTTGACAGTTGACACTGTTTTACGGCTTTCAAAACAACGCACAGAAACGCGTCTATTTCCAGCTACAGAGTTTTGAATGTTAAATTATTGTCAAAAATGCACTGACATCGCCAATGCTGACTGAAATACTGACAAATGACGTCGCATACAGTGTGCTGCTGGGGCTGGCATTTTGTTGCTGACAATTTGCAAACAATCGCGGTGACATGATCATCTTTCTTGCTATGCAAATTTGGGTGTCAATTTAGTTCGCTTCATAACGTTGAAGCTTCTTGGTAGGGTTCCATGAACAAAAGCCAAATAATTCATTGCGTCCGAAAAAGTAATTAATCACAGCTTGAAACAATTGTTGAGCACAAGGGAGGAGAGAACAAATTAAATGGATGCGTGGGCTGCTGCTTGGTGTGTGCGGAGCCGTGATTTTTTCCAGTATATTCTTGTTTCTGCTTGATCGGTCTGGAAAACGTCAAAACAGCACATTATTCATCAGTTAATTCTTGAAAATAACAAGCACAAGTGCAGGATAATCAAAAAAGTTTCATTTTTCGTGTTTTCGACTTGCATGATTGGCAAATTCGATGTCTGGAAATCAAAGGTCTCGGCTTAATTTGAGTACGATGCTAATGATATACATATGATGTGGCGATTGCTTATTCGATCTTCTTCATAATATTAAGTTATAAATAGTGGAAAATTTGCGCGCAACTGAACCTAATTTGTGATAGATAACAGCCAAATATAGATGAAAGCAATAAGTCGAAGCCGAACACATGAAAATAACAACGTGAATAACTTTTTGAACATCTATTTTTGATCTACAAGGATTTGTAAACTTGATTTAAACTTGTAAAACACAAGGAGGCAGAATCGATGGGGTAAGATTGAAATGGGTAAAACGTAAAATCTGTATAAAAGGTAATGTGTGTTGTGTGAAACGTAAAACTATTGTAAATTTATTCAAACATGTCGGGTCAAAATGACGTCATTTGCTTCAAAACGTTCGTTTGTCATGCACGGCAACCAGGACATTGGCGCTTTGTTCACTCCCACACGGCTACATGCACGTGCTTTTTTTCACGTGAGGGAATTTTTGTGGTAAAACTGAGAGGGTGGTTTGCTATCCATGTTAGTATGATTTCTGAGCACGCACGTCATTTCGATTCGACACGTTTGCATAAATACATGTATGCCATGGCTATAAAGTCGACTGCAAAACTTGAAATAAAAGTGGTGCCGAAGCTCTGAACGACAGTTCGTCGTCGTACACACGACATGAGCCCCGCATTTTGAAATTTCACAGCAAAGCATGCATGAGTAACATACTCGTTTTAATAAGATATAAAAATTTCACCAATAAGGCAGAAGTCTCAATAAACTCATGTGTTTAGAAGAAGTAACCATCCAAGAAATATTCAACTGTGCTACCGTATTACCCCCATTAACCCCCCCCCACCATTAATCCCCCCCCCACCAATAAACCCCCACCCCCCGACCAGTTTCCGAATAATCCCCCCCCCACAAATAATCCCCCATGGGGGATTATTGGAGACCTGTTTGAAACACATACCCAGCGAATTCAGTGGCTGGTTGCAGTGAAAATGATGAAATTGTGCTACCAAAGGCCCAAAATGGGTGAGTTAATAGTAATTTCATTACAAAAGGCTGTTATAAAAGGAAATTTCTATGTCAGAGTAGAAGTTTCTGCGACTTTCTTACCTCCATGGAAGGTATTTTTGCCATTTTTTCAACAAAACCCACACCTAAAAATGGTTTCTAAATAAAGCCCCCCCCCCCCCCAAAAAATCCCCCCCCCACAATAAACCCCACCCCTCTCTAAAAGTCGCTGACGTATTAATCCCCCATGGGGTTTATTGCGGTAATACGGTATATAATGTGAAACTGTTCCAAAACTGGACTTCTGGGACGAAAATAAACTCAAAGTACGTACGGATGAGTCAAGGGCCAGCGCTTTTAGCTTACTAAACTAAAGCTGGAACGCTTGTTATCAGTGACATGTATCGCGGAGCATGGAATTTCTTTTACTTCCTGGAGACTAGCATTTTGAAATGACGCAAAACTACCAATTAATGAATAAACATATTCTCTCTCAATTTGTTTCACTTCTCACCATACCACCCTCAAATTGCCTAATAATCAAGCATTAGTCTTTTTTATAAGTGTATATATGATGCCTTCCAAACAACTGTAATCGTGTATGTAATCGAAATCCCTTCCAAAGCAGGGAGTAAAAGTCAGGAAACCCCACTAAAATTTCCAGTGACCAAAATTTTTTCGCTCGAACGTCCATTTTCAAAATCCGCCGCTGTCCAAAACGGAAGTGGTTTATGATCGGAGCCGTTCATTTCTGAAAAATTTTGCGACTGAAAAAAACTGGCGCCATCTTTATGGAACGATAATCGATCGACTCTGCTTTATTATTTTTGCGGGTTTTTTGACACTGCGCTTTTGCAGTTTTTCAATGGGGCCTCTCGAGAGTTGAATATCGGTTTTGGTTACGTGGCCAGCACAGCACTCATCTCAAAATTTACACCGATTTATGAACAACAGGGAAAACGACATACAACCACACACCGAAGCAACAGGAATTCGGACTTACCATCATCGGAAGCATGGCGGAAGCTTGAAACGTCAATTGAAGTGGCGGTCGGCGAAAACTCCGATAAAGAGCCAAAAACAAACAAAGTTACGTAAATCAGATCGTTATCAAATCCAGTAATTACGTTATATTTTCTTTACCCGGAATCAAAAATAATTGCCCGGAAAACACTTTGTTTTTTGACTGAATTTTTCTCACGATTTTTTGTCTATCTCCGCATTCTGAAACAGGAAAATAAACACACTGCAATGTTCTATCATTAATATTCCGTATTCGTTCCAAAATGAATGACGAAGAATGCAAACAAAACAAAGCGAAACAGCCAAACAAACAAAAGTTGATATATTCGTTGAATAGAAACCGAAAAAACTGGAGGCTCAAACTCACTAACGAACCCCGAAAAACGAAACAAAAAAACATGCAGAAGAATACAAAAAAATAAACGGGAAACTTTTGCACATGCGCGCTTGTGCGCATGTTTATAAAACGGCACGAAAATCCCAATGTTTTTGTTTGCCTCGCAAAAAAACAAACTTTTCACTCAGTGTTACAGTGTGTAGCAAAAAAAATAATAAAAAAGGAAAATCTACAACAATTTAGCGGGGCCTTCATACATATCGGTCGGATCTTTTTTTTTGATTTCTTACCTGAATTCCTGTTATATTGCTCAATCAATAGGAAAGGAAAAACTGCAACCTCATAAAAACTGTCACTGGCCACACAATCCATGTACATTTTTCACATTTTTGCAAAACTATGATAGAGAACTCGGTACCCTCGTGGCTTTCCGGAGTGCAATAAATTTCTGACTGTGCACTTAATATATTCGAAAAATAGCTTATTATGCAATGGTTCCCATCCCATTGTATAGAGTGATGGCGTCTAGGGTTTCTGGGACTGTTATTTTATGTTCTATTATTGTTTGGAATTTTTAGGGAAAGTGGAAATTTGTAATAATAAGTGCACCCAGGAGCAACAGAAATTGTGCAACCAACAATGCAGTTTTTGACAGGTACACAACAACAAGAAATGTCAGCATTTCCTTGCTTTCCCATGCAACGGTACAATCATAATCATCTGGACCATACCTGTTGTACCTATATTTTAGTTTTGGTCGTCAAACGTGAAATTCCACATA
>JASANC010005595.1:0-22388 GCA_030248135.1 Theristus sp. LFF4_11 | reverse complement strand
TATGTTTTACAGTCTCACCACAAGAATAATCGTTGTGTGTGTGTCGAAACCTAGCAAGTAGCTTCCTTTAATCCGACGTCGTTCACGCGCACGACGCAAAGCACACCCACCAATCAATGTAATCAGATGTTCAAGTTCAACCACCACCAACCTTCCAACAGCGCAACCATCATCAAACCAACGGTCACATCACACTAACAGTCAAAAATTTCTGCAAAAATCTGCAACCCTGCAACCTTCCAATAACGTCAGCCATCATCAGAACAATCTTCCAACAATTCAACCGTCATCACACCAACCTGCCAACAACTCAACTATCATCACCATCTTCATCACCATGACACCAAGCTTCCCGACCATTCAACCATCACCATCTTCATCAGCACCACCAACCTTCCAATAATTCAACAGCGGCCTCCTGCTGTCCACCACGACCAGTTCGTCCACGCCAACATCGACCAATCGCCGTACCAGCGGTTCGGCCGCATTCCGCGCCGCTCCAACGAGGCAGACCGTGGTGCCGGAGGGTGCCCGCGCACCCCGCAAGTGCGCGTGCGGTTCACCACCACCACCGCAGATGTGGTGAACGATGACGTCTGCATGAATGACAAAATAAAATAAGGTAAACACGTTCGCGTTTTGGAGTTGCTTTGGATGATTTTGTTTTGTAAATAAAAAAGAACAAGACGGAATGAACGGATGAATGAAAAAAACAAAATGGTAATCCGTTGGCCCGACTGGTTGCTTGCATCATCAAAAATAACACTCTAGTGCTAGTCTGATTAATCGCACCAGTGAAACGGATTTTCCGTGTTCTCCAACAAATGTCAGGTGTTTCAGAATTTTACACCTGTGGAGAATCAAGGACGAAAATATTCTGAACAAGTATTTTCTTAGTAAGGTAAAGCAAGCAGTTTGATGCTTGACTCGGGAATTCAAAAATTTGTGATTCAAAAATTCCAAAACTCGCCCGGTCGCTGTGATACAGTCACCAGAAGAATTTTTAAATTTGAATTGTTTTGAACCACCATTTTGAATTGCCGACTCAAACATAACACTGATACCAATTCCGACGTGTACATGAGAACTAAACGAGAGGACAATAAACTGAGAACCGACTCATGATGTGTCACCCTCGCGGACTGGTGGTAGGTAACGCGTTATATTGTCTGTGCGTTAGGGGGATCGAGCCCCGCCGAGGAGTGTATAGGCACTTTATGACAGAGAAAACTCGATGGGCGCCCTACTCGACGGCGTTCTGTACGCTTCTTTGCGTTGCCCTGGCTAAAAACATCCCTGAATTTCCAACAAAACAAAACATGCGAACATATCGCAGCGTGACGTACCGTCAATCTGCTCCGACTTGTGCCACCAGGTGGCGTATGACGGGCCCGCCGCGCGTCTTCTGGTCTCCGCCACCAAAAGCTCGCCCGGATCGATCATAGCGACGTCGTCGTCGTCGTCAACGTCCAACTTTGACGAGTCACTTGCTTGTCGTTTTTCATTCGCCTCAGTTCTCCGGTCCGTTTTTTGGACAAAATTGGCGTTCTTGTCGACCGATGCAAGCGCGCGAGCGGAATTATGATGCAATAGTAAATCACTGTGGTGATCATCGACGATTTCAAACCGATGCTCGTTCGTGCGCGTTTCGTCGTCTCCGCTCCGGAATTCGTGCAACTGTACCGCCGGGTCAGCGAGCTTCGTCCGGACTGTTCGGAGCGAGGACGCGTGAGCCTGGAAAACATTGAAATACAGTTCGGCACAGTGCACGTCGCTTCAGTGCACCGGCATTTCCGTCGAGCGAGCGTTCGTGTTCTGGCGCCAGTTTCGTTAAAATTTAGCAGTCCATGAATGCTACACCACTGAGCGTCTGAATGAATTCATGAGTTAACAAATTTCAGTTTCCTCACATCACGTTGAAAAGCAGACATTATTGGTGAATCAGTTAGCGTGAAAAAAAACGGAACTACGATGTTTCGTGATTTCATTCAGGGGCTCAGTGGTGTGGCACCATTGAACGGTTGAGCTTTTAAAAAAGTGGACGTGTTCGAACAATTCCGCTCCCGTGTGTGAAGACTGCCTGCCTGGCTGACGTCAAATCGATGCGACACCTTTCCTGTGACCGCACAACAACAACAAAAGCACAGTGAAAACTGGGAATTTCGTAGAAAATGCAAAATCGTTTTCTCTTTGCGTTTATCCAGCGAATCAGAACTGAAATCCAGGAAAATTTGGTTGATTGAACCGGTTTCAGCAGAAACACTTTCGCACAGTTTCAGTGCCGGAAGTTTTCGCCAGGCTGAAAGTTATTTTCTATGCACCAACTGCGGAGTCGCATGATTCAGAACTGTAATCGACTAAAACTCTGTACCACTGGCAAGTGAAAAGCAAAACAAAACAAAACAAAACAAAAATCAGCGCAACGAAGCAAAAAACGAACCCGATGGAGACGCAGCGCGTGTTGCTGGGTGCTTGTGGCTGGTGCATTTGGTTCAGTTGCGTTGCTCGTTTTCGAGTACGAGTCCACCGTTGAACGATTGAAGCGCGGAATCGGGTTCGGGCGGAGCTTGTCGGAAAATGATCTGCAAATGCGGTGGTTTTCTGTCGCAATCTCCGGAATAACATGGATTATAGCTATCGCCTAGTTATTCGAACGTGTCCGATCACGTCATGTGCTATTCGAAACATCCCGTTTGTCATGCGCAATCACCAGATATTCCACTCGATTAATCCGATTTCGATTTTAGTCTAATCTAAAGTTCACCTGAAAGCCTAGTACTTTGGCAATGTCAAGAGTTTGTTTCGTTTTTCAATTCACGTATATTTCTGACGGACAAATTCGAATAAATCGGCGACTCTCTACACTAAAGACGTCAAGGGTTTTATCTGAAAATGGGTTTCTTGATAAGAAATTGTGCATTGTGGTAGCCACCACACAAGAGTACCAGACCTCTTCACTAAAGTGCATGCGTGCTTCAAAAAAAACGCCAAAAAATCCGAGTCATTAGCCCCGCCACTAAACTTCCGGGAAACCGGACACTTCAGGTAATTTCCGATTTCAAAATATTTCCATTTGAAGATTTGACTTTTTTCAACAATGAAACGGAGAAGATGAAACAGAAAACTAACGAGTGAATTTGCGAGCCATAATGAGCGGAGTGATGCCAGGACGACTGTGAACAGCTCGCTTGTAACACGTGAGACTGAAAAATAGAATGAAATGAATATTGACCGAATTCTGCAGCTGTCTTCTGCGTCTGTGCATTGTTTGAGCAGCTGATTGCATCGACTTTTTTGCTTGCTTTCATTGATGCAGATGCTTTCATCAATTTCATCAATAATCTTGTATTTCTTCAGTTTTTTTCGTGACATCGTTTGTTTCGTTTGCATAATGGAAGTTTTGTGATTGTGTCGATGTGAACTGGCCGTGAGGCTTACAAATAAACTTGATATTGAAAAATTGATATTATCAGTCTTTTTCCTGAATGCCGACTGGGACTGACACACTGACACGACGACAATAAAAGAGAAAAAACAGCAACACGCCAACTCCAAAAAAAACAACAACAAAAGGTTAAAACAATAGAGATGCGGCGAAGTGGCCTGTGGCACACGCACACTTCACTTGCAATTCCAATTCTTCACTGTCTTATCTTACTTTTTGAAAGCGACTTTGACAAAACTATACCTGCGCAATCGGAAGGACGACACGAGCGGAAAGACGACGACAGTGTAACAGCTTCATTTTTGCTGGTCCGGCCCGGTTCGGTGCGACACACACACCAGCTCAGTTGCGAGCCTACGACAGGATAGGATGCCGCCAAAGATTCACAAACATTCGTCTTGTTTTGGTGGTGATAACAATGTGATTAGCTGGCGATGAACAAATAAATGAATGCCAATAATGACATCAATCGAAAGTTTTTTCTTAATTTTTCCGTCCCCGTCGTCGTCGCAATAGTCGCCGGGCCGTCTGTGGTTGGTGGCCGAGCGGGCCGTCCCGAGGCCGAGAGCTACAAAAAAACGAACACACGTACCGGACAGTCAATCAAAAGTCAAATTTTAATTTACAGGCATTCAGCTGATTGGTTTTGGTGCTGGTGGTTTGGGTTTGAAAAAAAGTAAAATCCCGATTTTTGTTAATCCGAAAGTAAAATCCCGAAAAAAATAAAAAATTTAATTTATTAAATTTATTAATTCGCTGATGTTTTGCCCAGACTGTAAGATCTGTGGTAAACGGTTGGCCTGTCGTACTAAAACAAACCACTGATGTTGGCAGACGTTGCCTAAACTAGCCAAAACCAAAACCTAATCCTAAAGCCTAATTCAAAGTTAAACATAAACCTGACCTAATCCTAACCTAAGCCAAGCCTTTTCAAGAAGGAAGATGTCAGAACAATTGCGTTTTGAACAAGTTCTTGTTGGGGCCGGAGCGTGTGCACGCGCGCTAGTGGATCATGAGCATGAGTAGGGTAAAGGCTTTGAAAAAAAAATTTTTTTTTAATTTTTTTTTCGTTTTTTTTTTTAAATTTGGATTTTTTTTTTAAACTTAAAAAAAATTTGAAAAATTTTTCTTCTACTTTGCTCTGAAAATTCGATTTATGGCATAATTTTTTGAAAGTTCAAACCAAATTTTCTTCCCAACTTCTTGGTGTGCTTAGGTACATGTCATTATTTGGTCATTTTGACCGACGTACTCCATGTTTTTCGATTTGGATGACTTCTAGAGTCAATTTTTAGCGTTGAAATGACTTAACTGAATTGAAATATCGTTTCAGAAATCGTTTTCTTGCAACTTAGAACATGTTGTGCGATATATTGTTAAACAATTGGAGCGGAGATGTTGGTTAATACCACATCACACGACCGTTTTTTCAGATACCCGATAACATGGCCACATGTTAAAACTTGCGTGCTGAGCTAAACTAACGTGTTAAACTTGCGTCTGTCAGTTTCGAACGCTTCGAACAAACCTAACTTGTAAAAAAAATTGTTTTTAAAAAAAAAATTTAATTTTAAAAAAAAAATCCGGATTTTTTTCCCCTAACCCTAAGCATGAGCATGCCGATGCCGCTTGCGCGTGCGCTTTAGTAATGAAGCTTTAGGGGTAAAACACCTTTGGCAGTTCTGCCTGGTGTCCGTCGCACTGACGAGCCAGGGGGCACCGCGGTATGCGTCTACCTGGCGAAACCGCAAACAGCGAACTTCGTGTATTACAAAATACCGGAAGAAAATCTGATGCTCGACAAAAATAAGTGCATTCGAATCGCTTTTTCTGTTTGATTTCTTGTTTACCCCTTTTTTGGCTGTGTCATAAAATGTGTGCGCAGTTTCAGTGATTTTAAGAAAATTCTGACTGTATATAGTAAAAACATTTCCTGATCCCAATGTAAAAATTTTCAACTTTCGCATTCATTTTTAGGTACTCCTTAAAAATATGTGGGTCCGCTCAAATTTTATCATAGCGCGCTGATTGATGGCTCGAATGAAAGCCCTCGTTCCTGCTGAGTAATTCTGTGGAAGGGTTTTTTGAAATTCAAAATTTTGAAGAAGTTATTTGAATTTAAAATTTTCGATTGAGTGCGTCTGTGGTGAGCGTGTACAGTGCACCGAATGACTGTATTTACCGTATTACCTCTAATAAACCCCCATGGGGGTTTATTTCTTCAGCGACTTCTGGGGGTGGGGTTTATTTTTGGGGGGGGGGGCTTTATTTTTGGGGGGGGGGGTTTATTTGGAAACCATTTTTAGGGGTGGGCAAAATGGCAAAAATACCTTCCATGGCAGGAAGGAAGTCGCAGAAACTTCTACTCTACATAGAAATTTCCTTTTACAACAGCCTTTTGTGATGAAATTACCATTAACTCATCCATTTGGGGCCTTTGGTAGCACAATTTCATCATTTTCACTGCAACCAGCCACTGAATTCGCTGGGTATGTGTTTCAAACAGGTTTCAATAATCCCCCATGGGGGATAATTTTTTGGGGGGGATTATTTGGAAACTTGTCGAGGGGGTGGGGGGGGTTTATTTTTGGGGGGGGGGTTTGATTTTGGGGGGGGGGTTAATAGAGGTAATACGGTATGTGCTTGATGGATATTTTTGATGGCTACCGTTCACAAGATTGCATGAAACAGTCAGCTGGTAGCGCGTAGGTAAATTGCGCTTGCAAGTGGTTTGCTGTTCGCTTTGCACAATCACGATGTAGCGCGTAAACTGCGCTTGCAAGTTGTTTGCTGTTCGCTTTGCACAATCACGATGTAGCGCGTAAACTGCGCATGCAAGTTGTTTGCTGTTCGCTCTGCACAATCACGATGTAGCGCGTAAACTGCGCTTGTAAGTTGTTTGCTGTTCGCTTTGCACAATCACGATGTAGCGCGTAAACTGCGCTTGCAAGTTGTTTGCTGTTCGCTCTGCACAATCACGATGTAGCGCGTAAACTGCGCTTGCAAGTTGTTTGCTGTTCGCTCTGCACAATCACGATGTAGCGCGTAAACTGCGCTTGCAAGTGGTTTGCTGTTCGCTTTGCACAATCACGATGTAGCGCGTAAGCTGCGCTTGCAAGTTGTTTGCTGTTCGCTTTGCACAATCACGATGTAGCGCGTAAACTGCGCTTGCAAGTGGTTTGCTGTTCGCTTTGCACGATCACGATGTAGCGCGTAAACTGCGCTTGCAAGTTTGCTGTTCGCTTTGCACGATCACGATGTAGCGCGTAAACTGCGCTTGCAAGTTTGCTGTTCGCTTTGCACAATCACGATGTAGCGCGTAAACTGCGCTTGCAAGTTGTTTGCTGTTCGCTTTGCACAATCACCACAGACGCACTAAACCGAAAATTTCAAATCCAAATAACTTCATCAAATTTTTTAAATTTCAAAAAACCCTTCCACAGGATTACTCAGCAGAACGAGGGCTTTCATTCGAGCCATGAATCAGCGCGCTGCGATGAAATTTGAGCGGACCCATATTTTTAAGGAGTCCCCATCCGATGCTTCCAAAAGCTCAAATTCAGCGGCTTTTAAATGACGAAAAGGGCTTGTTTTAACGTGCGTTTGCGATTTCAGCGTGTAAAACAAAGCGTTTTGTTGACAAACCAAAAACACCAAACTCCATCCACTCAACTTCTTCCTCATAGTTTATTACGGCATCTCAGATAAACTGAAGAAAAACAAAAGGCACACAGAAATTCAATTAAGACGCAGTACAAAAGCAATAAACAAACTTTTAAATGCCGTATATTAGAAGCAAGAGAGGCTGTTCTTGGAAACAAACTTGAGTTTTTGGTGAAACTGGTGGTTTAAATCAGTGACATTGGGTTCAGAAAATAACAACACAACGAGCAATCAGTAAATGACATTGTGAATATCAGAGCACGTTTTTGTTGAATGGGCCAGTAAACATATTTGGGATACTGTCACCGAAGTAGATCTTAGTGTGGTTTGCAATGGCCCGGATCTTCTCCAGCTGCAAATATTCGGCCGTTAGCAGCTCCTGAAGTTGTTGAAACAACAAGTTTTGTCAGTCATCGGTCGGGTACTACAGTTCGAGGTTTGCTGGGTTGGTATGATATTTGGTTCAATTGGTGTGACCGTGTGTGGGCTGGTTACTAGGTTACAATTTGAGGAGGGGTTTACACTAAGAAAAAGTTGCCATATTTGTGGTGCCTCGTTTGTCAAAACATTGTTTTGCTGTAAAACGGCAAACAGTCTTACAGGCGGCAACGTGTACGTTTCGAACTGAAACAACGGAAATTTTTTACCATCCATAATTTTTGTTGTGCGACTCAAAAAAAAGTGTTTGCAGACGTTGCGAAAAAAGCATGAAAATGTTCGATCGGTGTTTGTTGCAAATCGAAACGGCTCAAATGGTCGTATTTCAATCACTTGGATTGGAATACATCACCAATGAGTTCCCAAACTAGAAAAAAGGAAAATAAGTGCCTTGTTTGCAGCGGCCTTCTTTTGTAGCGCGTAATACTCGGCATCTGCTGCCGCACGAATTCGTGCTGAGATCGTCTAAAAACAATTTTTTAGGAATACAGTTGTTTCAATTTTCTGTGGTTCATGACTGTTTTAACCGCGCGTTTATCTTTTACCTCATCTTTGATTAGTGACAGTTCTCGGTCGGCTTTCCTTTCCTCGATCAATTGTTCGTAGTGAATTCGTGACACGTCCTTTTTCTTTTGTTCTTCGATCACTGCTTTTCTTTTTGCCGTTTCTGCCTAAAATTTTTGTTATTTGTTTTGAAACACGTGAATTACCACTGTCTTACGTGTTTACTAACTTTAGATTTTTTTAATGTGAAAATCCGCACCTCTTTTTCGACCACTTTCTGTCGTTGCGTTGAGATGAGCAGTTCGGTCTTTTGCGCCTCCATGCGTTCGTAATTTTTTCGAATGACATCTGGAATCGCTGGTTTCGTCACTCGGACAGCCTGGAAAAGCAGATCAACAACAAGTTCGGTATACCCGTTTTTCAGTGACTATCATTTGTCAGAGGTTTTCAATTGTTTTCATTATTCCTACCGAAATCGTCAGCCCAGGCGCCATCTGATTCAAGTCCGTCTGCAGTGTTTTTGTGATGCTTTCGTCGATCTTGTCGAATAGATCAATGTAGACTTCTTGCAGCGTGTGCGACGAGCAAAACTGCAACAACTTTTATTTATTTTGTTCTTTTATTTTTTACTGTTCTTTATAGTGCATCTTTTATTTTGTTCATTTTTAAAGCACGCACCTCCCTCCGCCCCCCCCCCCCCCTACTGCTTTTGGAAACCCGAAGGTACCAAACTCCATGGGTTTCGCGGGAACGGCTTACCTACCATCCCATGGCACCAACCCTCGTGATTAGGGCTCGCTCTTCAAAGTTACCTATTCAACCAATGTTTAAAAAGTAGCTTAGCGTCTATTATTTAGAGTAGTTTAGGGTTACGATTTTATATCTGAAGCTGTAGTGGACAATAGCTTAGCATCAACAAAGTGACAAAAGATGACACTGTATTTATAAAGTAGCTTAGCTTTTGTTACCATAAAGTAGCTTAGGTTTGCAAAAACCATTTCCCAGCACAACCTGATTGATCTCATGATGGACCTTGTTGAAGATGAGCGGTTGGTCATAATTGACCGTGTAGTTCTTGACAATTTCGTACACTGCGTACTCGGCCAAGATGTTGACCACTTCGATGCGGTCGAACACAACGATCACGCCGCCGCTTCAAATAAAGTTTTTTGTCAAATTTTTTTGTTGTCATTTTTGGGTCTCCGACTACATGCTGTTCATACAGTTTTTATCGGAGTTTCTTGCTTTTTCGCGGAATAAAATGGAATGGAATGGTTATCTCTGTGAAAACAATTATCGTTTTCTGCAAATTTGTTTTTCGCCCGTTTTGGCCACCATCCTGACGATGTGCGCACCAAAAACTGAATCGTATCCCCTGCCCGCCCAACCGAACCTGGTGCCACATTTTATGTTGTCCACTTCGTCCGTCTGCAGTGTGATGCGCACCTGTTTGACGCTGCAAAACAAAGAAAAGACAAAACTGTGAATTATTTGAAAAAAAACATTTCAAATACACAGAATTTCAGAATTCAAAACAACAAACAAACAAGCAACGGACACGGTCAAGAACGGCAGCATCAAGTGGTAGCCAGGATGACTGAGGCCTTCCAGCAGGGCGCCGCCCCGATAGTAGACGCCGACGTGGCCTTCGTCAATCTCGTGGATCGATAGGGCGACTGTGATGATGAGCAACTGGAAAAAAACGGGAAATCGATTTTTGCACTTCTTGCTTTCAAAGTTGTTGAAATTAAAAATCAAACTAATCAATCTTGTCAGCTTGATGAGTAAAAAATGGAACGACATTTTTTATTTATTTGGTTCGCGCGCCGGTTCCGGAAACCATTTGGTACCAAACTCCGGCGGAAACGGGCAATACTGCCTCGGCAAAAAAATAGCAAAAATGGAACGATAAAACTGAACAGAAGTCTTTTTTTGGAAAAGAAAACCTTTTTAAACCAAAATTTCTCCACCGAAAAACGGGACCAACGATGACTGTGACCAGTCCGCAACAGCTGCAACATGCCGCACCGGCCGATCGGCCTTTCCCGCCGCAAGCCTGAGTGGCGGATTCCTAAAAAAATAGTGAGCTGTTTCGAAATTTCCGAGTTGATTTTAGTTCGATTTTCATTGGTGAAACTGGGAACCGGTTACGCTGATTGGGCCTCTGGGTGCATCTGGTTCGATATTTCGGGTTACCGAACGCAGAAAATAAAAAAATGTAAACATTGGCGGGCGATATTGTTTTGAATTCATCGAAAAAACGCGCCTCCCAAATTTCCAAGAGAATGTGTTACCACCAACCAAGTCCATTTCAGTGTTCGGAGCGGCCTCGTACTCAAAGTTATCGAACGGTCTGTTGTCGCTGATGCTCATCAAAACACGATTATTTCGTCAATTTTTTCTGGGCGCAAACAATAACACCGGTAACTGGCGGTTGCTATAGCTACAGAAAAGCTTTTTTAAGCTGAAAACAAAAAAAGCATCCGGGTACCGTGGAGATGAGCTTATTCGTGCACGCAAATTTGCCTCGTGGCATCTACGTTTCTTCGGAGCACATGAAGGTTCTTCAGCTATCTAGCTAACAAACTTACAGATATGTAGCTGAAATGTTTATCTAAATGTGAAAAGTATTATTTTAGTTGACCGCGCGTGTATGCACGAAATTTCCGTATCGTTCCACCCGGTGAGATGTTTTTTTTCAGTTTTGTTGTTCGTTTGTTTTCAAAGCGGTGCAAGACACCTACACCTCGGATTCAGAGAGCGACTGAAATTTATTTCATTGATTACAGACGAACTGAAAACGCAGGAGCGAAAGAAACTGAAATTCAAGTTGTTGTTACGGTTAACAAACTAAGTAGCAGTTAGCTGTTGGCTTCATCGGTTGAAATTTTTGGTCATTTCGATAACGGTTTTTTTGGTGCTGCTCTAACAAGTGACGTATGAGCCATTGATGACTAGAAAAACCGTCCACACGATACCGAACCATTAAAACAGCACGTGCCCACTGTCATGTTTCCATGGTCACACAAACACACCACACATCACAAGCGCATTGTCTGAATGTTGCCGTGTCACACGCTGAATGTTATGAAAAAGCGAAAACGCTTTTGTACATGACGCGTTTGTTTCCGCTTCCAAAATTAGAGCCACCCTCTGAAATAAGCTGCTACCCACACAATGACGTATACGATGGATGTATGACTAATTTTGAAATATTTCAGCTTACTCTATGGGTTTTGTTTAAAAATTCTTCGGCGCTTTTCTTGTGGACAACAATTCGTTTCGAAAACACATACACGTTGCCGGAAACGTGCAAGCATTTGAGAAGTGAAAAATTACAACGCTTTATATACCGTCTAAAACGTGCGAGAAATTCTGACAGTCAACCCTAACTCATCCTTTTTGGTGCGAAATTTCGAATTTCATTATGACGTCATTTAAGGGTACTTAGCTTGGCAATTGACATGGCATGAATCTGTTTTGCATGAAACGTGGACTCATCTATAGTTCAGTATTCGTCTAAAGTCGCAATCAGATTTGTCGCCAACACGCAAACACATCAGAATCAAATAGTGATTCAATGTGTTCATGTTTATCATTGTCCGGTTTTTAAACGAGAAAAATGAAAAAGTGTGCACCTTATTGCTTTTGGTGTGTTTTGATTCAATGTCAAAACACGTACAAAACACACCAAAAGCAATAAGATGCACACTTTTTCATTTTTGGCGTTTAAAAAACGAGCAATGATAAACGTGAACACAATCGCTTGTTTGAACAAAAAACATGTGTACATTTTCATTGTGTTTTCAAAGCTGTATCAGTTTATCAGTTTCTGTAAAGACAGTTTTTGATGACAATATTCTGTTTTGATATGAAATACACGAGAAAATAAAATCGGTATACCATTTTCAATTTTCAATTCACTCCAATTTCAAAATTTTTAATTGTCGAACATGTTTTCGACAAAACAGTTCGAACTTCTGCTGCTACTCGTAGCATTCAAGTGCTGCGCACTATCATCTGTAAGAGAGCAGGTTGTTGAGAACGAAAATGAAGCAATCCAAGAGTTAGACGACGAAAACATCGACGAGCAAGGACACACGAGGTCGAGACAGCGTCAGCGTCTCTATCCGGCCGTTTCCGACCGTGGAGGGGCCAGTTTCATATGGAACTTTCATTTGGAGGTTCTGCAATTTTCTAAATTCTAACAATTTCAGCAGATTCCAAAAGCATTTTTCTGGTCTGGGTTTTTTGTGTGAGACAATCGAAATCACGCTGAAAAAGTTTTCGAACTCGCGTCCGGTGGCATGTCCTGCCGCGTGTCCCGAGCCGTGTCCGTGTCCCGCATCGTCGGACACACGATGCGAAGCACTGGGAGGGACAGGACACGACACAAGACACTCGGCGGGTAAGGACACGACGCGGGACACTCGGCGGGACAGGACACGACGCGGGACACTCGGCGGGACAGGACACACGATGCGAAGCATTCGGTGGGCCAGGACACACTGTGCGGGACACTCGGCAGGACAGGACACACGATGCGAAGCATTCGGCGGGCCAGGACACACTGTGCGGGACACTCGGCGGGACAGGACACACGATGCGAAGCATTCGGCGGGCCAGGACACACTGTGCGGGACACTCGGCGGGACAGGTCACACGATGCGAAGCATTCGGCGGGCCAGGACACACTGTGCGGGACACTCGGCAGGACAGGACACACGATGCGAAGCATTCGGCGGGCCAGGACACACTGTGGGGGACACTCGGCGGGACAGGACACACGATGCGAAGCATTCGGCGGGCCAGGACACACTGTGCGGGACACTCGGCGGGACAGGACACACGATGCGGAGCATTTGGCGGGACAGGAAACACGGCACGAGACACTCGGCGGGACAGGACACACGCCGCGAAATACGCCACCGGACACAAGTTCGGACATTTTTTTAGCGTGGTGGGTATTGTCCAAACTCGGACAGTGCTAGTGGCAACTTTTTCGTGCTGTGGGTCAAAATTGTTTATCTTTTGAAACTGGCTTTTCGACCGAAGATGCGCCGCTGCCGACCTACTGGGAGCCGGAGGACTACCCGAACCCGCGAATGCACGTCGACGACTGTGGACTGGGACACACCGGATGGGTGTGCGATCCAAACAGACTGCTCAGTCGTGATGGAGGTGAGCCAGCTACAGGGTGACTCTGATGAGAGATACATGAAACAACGGAATATGGCAAACACGGTGTTCAGTTTGCGTGAACACCGTTAAATATGAAAAAAAGCAGAAATTCAACAGCTTCTTAGAGATAGTCAGTCGTAAGTCGCCAAAGTGCGTACTGAGTAACTGATTTGTTGGTCTCCCATTCAAGAAGTCAGTTCAACACATGAAACTGGAAATATGCACTCAACTAAAAGCATGGGGCTTGGTTGAATGATTTTTGCCTATGTAAAACTGTAAAAAAATCGTGCCACATAAAAATGTTCGAAGTGGGTGCTCCAGAAAAAATAGCTCTTTGCGTTTATTAAGATGTTTTCCTCAGTTTTGAAATGAAACGTGCCAGTGTAAAATCGTGCGCAAATGTCGACGTATGGGTCTCCGTATCTGATGCTGTCTTAACAGTTTTCATCCCGCATTCTTGCGAAAGAAAGTGAAATGAATGAATGACGCCATTCGCAGAACTGGAAAGCGTCAACGAAGCGGCGCAGCAGTTGCGACGTCGCACCGATTGTGCGTGCAGCTTCGGCGGCTGCGACCGCTATCGCCAGGACGAGCCGGGGTACACGGTCGCTGTGGCGCTGGTGGACGCGATGTCCATGCGACGCCACGGGTGTGTGCGCTTTGCTTGGTGGTCGTGCGTCAGACTGCTCGGGGGATCGAGCCCCGCCGACGGGTGTATAGACACGCCGTGACAAAGAAAACTCGATGGGCGCCCTACTCAGTGGCGTCCTGTACGCTTCTCTGGGTTAGCCCTGGCTGAAAACATCGCCTAAAAATCCCAACAACCATAACAACAACAACAACAACAACAACAACAACAACAACAACAACAACAATTTGTTTTGCTATGTGTTCATCAGCACGTTTACAAGCACCGTTTTCTATTTTTGTCCCATTCACGTACAGACTCACCCAGTCGGATCGTACCCGCAAGGCGCGTCACTTCGCCAGGCGCCTTTTGACCGACTGGAACTTTGGCCAGTGTGATGACACGATCGTGATCTTTGTGTCCAGACGCGATCGGAAAGTTGGTCGCAAGAAATTTGAACGTCGAGTGGTTTTGGCGATGAAAAAACGGTTTTTTGTGGCTTATGACTGGTAAAGTCGCGTCCGTGGCGTAGCGGTAGAACTTCGGCCTACAGTTCTGTAGGTACCGGGTTCGAACCTTGCTGTGGACAAGACATACTCGTGGAAAATTACAGTGACCAACGAACATCTAATGGTCTAATCATCTAATCTCCTGAGCCGAGGGTAAAATTGGGCTCGGGGCAGTATTGCCCGTCTCCGCAGGAGTTTGGTACCTTCGGGTTTCCGGAACCGGCGCGCGTATAATTAAATTAAAATTAAATTTAAAAAGTCATGGCAACTTGCTGGTAATGAAACTGATCCGGGACTACAGAGGTACCCAAACAGGTGCCTGGTGTCCTGTCCGTCTCGGTGTCCGGGTGTACCGGTAATAAAAAATGGCTTCCAAAACGTCGAGTGTGGTGTTCCACTTTACTTTTGTTTCCACGCGGGACCATACCTTCATTGAGAAACTACTCATCTTAACTATTATCTAAAAATGCGTGAGACGCATATAAAAGGAGGAATATGGCCTTGTGTAAGCAGTGAAAGACTTGGCTCGACAACGCTTTTCAAGTCTCTGATGTGGTACACACGGATACAAGTACATAAGAGTCATATTTTTGCGCCGTTTATTTATGATTTCGGTTGCACATGGCAACCCTCGTGCTTTGTATTGTAGACAAATGACCTTTCACATTTGCGGATTTCGGGCATTTAGCGACCACTAAAACTACTAAAATAACAATCAGACTTTAGCTCGCTGACACTGGTTTGTTCAGGACAAATTGTATCGCAGAAGCATTGCGGAACGCAAGGTCTCCTGTGGCAAAGGCAATGAC
This sequence comes from Theristus sp. LFF4_11, assembly GCA_030248135.1. Taxonomy (NCBI): domain Eukaryota; kingdom Metazoa; phylum Nematoda; class Chromadorea; order Monhysterida; family Xyalidae; genus Theristus; species Theristus sp. LFF4_11. Next base: position 7,211 of record JASANC010005595.1, on the reverse strand, counting down.
TCACGGGACAGACGGTTTATCCTGCCACACTAGTTGAAGGTGACACCGGTAAAAAAGGTGAAAATCAACGGAAGACAACTCCTTTTTGTCACTGGTGCTGGTGTGTACACAGCGGTGCGTACGTTAACAACAACGAAAAAGCTACATGCAACAATGTTTTGCAATCTCTAATTTTTCTGTTTTTGCACAGAATTTACAGAATTTCGCACATGGCGTGATTTTAGATTAAATCGAAGAGAACAATTAAAAAATAACTTCAAAGTTTTACGCTTTTCAGCAAAACGAAAACGAAAACGAAAACTTTCGGATTCGCTGCCCTCCGGGGATATAGCGACCGCAGGCCACCGAAACCGAAATCGGGCTAAGATCACTGGTGCCCCCAGGACAGAGCGGGGCTTAGAGGCTGCCCCCCTCACATGCCGAGGGTATTGGTTCCACGGGATGGTGAGCCGTCCATTCCCCAATCCCACCGGAGTTTGGTACCTTCGGGTTTCCGGAATCGGTGGGGGGCGTGCTTCAAAAAAACAAAAAAAAACAAACGCGGCGCAAAAATATGACCCTTATGTACTTGTATCCGTGTGTACCACATCAGAGACTTGAAAAGCGTTGTCGAGCCAAGTCTTTCACTGCTTACACAAGGCCATATTCCTCCTTTTATATGCGTCTCACGCATTTTTAGATAATATTCTGACTTTTACATAAGCCCCGAAGGTCGGACCAAAATCACAATTCGTTGGTCACACATTCTTCTAAACCCCAGACAACTCAGGTTTTTCATTTTTCGTTTTTTAGGCCGATTTCTCCTATGCCATTTCTACGGCCGATTCGCCCGAAATCGTCACGATTCAGTATCTAAAGTTGCTCACGTAAGAAAACTAACCCAAAATTCGTGATCAGCGGATTGAATTACCCTGGAAAACACCCTTTTCTTGTTTTTCGTTCCTGGACCAATTTCGCCAACTTCCACGGCCGATTCGCCCGAAATCGTCACGATTCAGCATCTAGAGTTGCTCACGTAAGAAAACTAACCCAAAATTCGTGATCAGCGCATTGAATTACCCTGGAAAACACCCTTTTCTTGTTTTTCGTTTCTGGACCGATTTCGCCAACTTCCACGGCCGATTCGCCCGAAATCGTCACGATTCAGCATCTAGAGTTGCTCACGTAAGAAAACTAATCCAAAATTCGTGATCAGCGCATTGAATTACCCTGGAAAAACGGTTTTCTCGTTTTTCATTTCTGGACCGATTTCGCCAATTTCCACGGCCGATTCGCCCGAAATCGTCACGATTCAGCGTCTAGAGTTGCTCACGTAAGAAAACTAATCCAAAATTCGTGATCAGCGGATTGAATTACCCTGGAAAACAGCCTTTTCTTGTTTTTCGTTTCTGGACCGATTTCGCCAATTTCCACGGCGATTCGCCCAAAATCGTCACGATTCAGCATCTAGAGTTACTCACGTAAGAAAACTAACCCAAAATTCGTGATCAGCGCATTGAATTACCCTGGAAAACACCCTTTTCTTGTTTTTCGTTCCTGGACCGATTTCGCCAATTTCCACGGCCGATTCGCCCAAAATCGTCACGATTCAGCATCTAGAGTTACTCACGTAAGAAAACTAATCCAAAATTCGTGATCAGCAGATTGAATTACCCTGGAAAACAGCCTTTTCTTGTTTTTCGTTTCTGGACCGATTTCGCCAATTTCCACGGCCGATTCGCCCAAAATCGTCACGATTCAGCATCTAGAGTTACTCACGTAAGAAAACTAACCCAAAATTCGTGATCAGCGCATTGAATTACCCTGGAAAACACCCTTTTCTTGTTTTTTCGTTTCTGGACCGATTTCGCCAACTTCCACGGCCGATTCGCCCGAAATCGTCACGATTCACCATCTAGAGTTGCTCACGTAAGAAAACTAACCCAAAATCCGTGATCAGCGCATTGAATTCCTACGGACTAGACCTTTTCCTATTTTTTTAGTAGCACAGAAACAATTTGTAAGAGTGAAAAACTGATACCCAGTCAAAATGCTACGAACTTTCAAAAAATGCACAATTTTAACTTAAAAAAGTGCCCGGGCAAAAAAAATAAACCAAATTTTTAAAATCTTCGGATGAAATTGCCCCAGGAATCTTTTTTATTCGACTGTGAAGGTGTCGTAGCTAAAAATTGAAAGGGCGAACACTTGAAACCAGGAAAAATCCTTTGAAATTTAAAAAATGCCAAAATTTTGCCTCAAACAAGGGTTGGGGCAAAAAATTAACCTGATTTTCAAAAATTTCAGATGAAATTACCCTAGGAAACTTTTTTGTTGGACTCTGAAAGTGTCGCAGGTAAAAATTGAAAGGGCGAACACTTGAAACCAGGTAAAAACCCTTCGATTTTTGAAAAATGCCCAATTTTTTACCCAAAAAAGGGGTCGGGGCAAAAAATTAACCCAATTTTCAAAATCTCCAGGTGGAATTACCCCAGGAAACATTTTTGTTCGACTGTGAAAGTGTCCCAGGTAAAAATTGAAAGGGCGAACACATATGATTACATACCAGAAAAAAAAAAATACCAAGGAAAATAAGTAACACTGTTTTCAGAATAGGTTTTTCGTCTCTACAGCGCATGAAAAGTAGTCGGATAAAAATTTTTTCGCGGCTCCAAGCACAACTTTGGGTGTTCGTTTCGTGTGCACGGTACCAAGTTTGTGGCTTATACTATGCTCGCTGGACGCAGCGAGCAAATTTGAAAAAAGCGCGCGAGGGGATAACGGCTCATATTATGCGTGATGCGCTCTCCGCTCGCTACGCTCGCTCGCGCATCCGCATGATTTTAAAGAACTTTGTTTAAAAAGCACGACAGCGCTGCGGATAACGCAATTAAAAACAAAACGTCCCGTACAGTACGTGGAATACGTTTTGTCGGGATGAAATTCCGCAACAACGTCTTTTCAACCATGATGTGTCTCCATGTTTTTGCGCGCCAATTTGAATCTCGCGCATTCGCAGGTCTGGACGGAAGTCGGCACCAGAACAGACGACCGACTGACGCGCACGAAACTGGAGGACGTCTGGAAACGTGTGCAGCCGCACTTCAGTGACGGCGAATACGCACGCGGGCTGATCGCGATGATCAATGCGTACGGATACATTCTCGGCGGTGGGTGAGGCCGAAAATTGCACAAATCGCGTTCAGTTCAATTGGAAATTGAAACAGTCAGTCAGTCAGTTTCTGCAGTGCACGGCATGATACCAGAGAAGTGTAAAACCATCATGAGTAGGCAAGCCAAACTGACGCTGACGCACTGAATGAAAATTGTTTCCGAAGTGCTGTCCGTTCGGTGTCCGTCCTGTGTAAAGTTGTCCTCTCCGCCACCGGTGTCCTGTCCCGTACGGTGTCCCAGTACAAGAAGTAACTCATTAGCAGTGAGTAGCAAAACCAAAACCGAGAGGTGTATTGGCACTTAATGACAGAGCAAAACTCGATGGGCACCCTACTCGACGGCGTTCTGTGCGCTTTTCTGTGTTAGCCCTGGCTATAAAAACACCGCCTAAAATCCCAACAACAACAACCCTCGGATATCTTTGTCGCTACTTTTATTTCTCGCGGCGGACAGTGTTTTTTTTCTGGGGGTAAGGGAAAGTTGAAGGACACAAAAAACGTTTTCATGAGACGAGACAGGCAGGAGAAAAGCGGACAAATAACGGGGGACGATGGTGGCACGGTGGCAACGCGCCACTTCTCGCTTTCACAAACAGACTAAAAAAACTCGAACGTGTAGATGCGCCAGCAAGCAAAGGTGGATCCACCAATGCATTCTCCATTCTACTCCATTCCATTCCATTCCATTCCATTCGCTAAAAAGCAGGAAACTCCGATAAAACTGGTGTGAACAGCATGTAGTTCGGAGACCCAACACATTTTTCTGTCCATTTGTTCATCATCCAGGCGACGGCTACGGCTCACCAGACGGCTACGCGTGGGACGAACGCGACTTGTGGTCGAGTCCCTGGACGATTGTGCTCCTCGTAGCACTTTTGCTAGTGCTGTGCGTGTGTCTCTGCTGCATCGGGGGCACTGCGACGAAGGGCACCACATCCGGCTTCAGCAACACTTACTACGAACACAAACGGGACAATTGGCTTGATGACACGACCGCACCGATGAGGAATGATGATGAGAATGAGCAGCGCACGACAGGAGCGGGCGGCGATTTCTGATGATTCTTGTGTTTACAGTCGAACTCGAAAATTATAGGCAATCAGCTGATTGGTTGGTGGCCACGTTCATGCATGCTTTCTGTGCAGGCGTTGTTTTGGAGCGTCCGTCTGTCGGCGTCGGTCGTCCTGCACAGAAAGCGTGCATCACGTGACTACCACCAACCAATCAGATGATTCCCTATTATTTAGAGTTCGACTGTACTAGTTCTTTTTTAGTTTTCTTTGTGTGTTTCAATTTCAATGGTCGAAACAAGTGTTTTGATACGGCTTCAGTTACTTTTTTCGTGACTTAGACTTAGACGTTACTTAGACACGGTTTTTAAACTGCAAAGGAATTGGTCGACGTTTTGTGTCTGCTGTCCTCCTGTCGGTCAGATCGGTTCTGTTCCTCTCGCGGTGCCCCGTAGCTGAAATTACTCATAGCAATGAATGGTGGCCAAACACTTTTGGCTTATGCAGCTGCTTTCATGTCCAGACAGGACACTGCGGCGGACACGTATACCGGACACTATTTCTACAAATATCACCGGAATTAAATTTGAAATGAAACTTTCATTGAAAACAACTAAAACATTTATGACACTGCACAGCTTTGTAGTTTGATCAATCATAAATGGTTCACATTTGTAATAAACAGCGCTCTAATTACACAATTTTTCCGAACAAAAATTATGCACCCTTGGTTACACTTTTATGACCACGTAAGCTTATTCATGATAACTGGTGATAACACAAACGAATACACTGCCGAAATCATGCTATGAGGAAAAGCAATAAAAAACTTTATGACATGCCATATGTTTGAGCAATAGCATTGTTGAACATCGGAAAAAATCACACTCACAGAAAAACCCGCAAACTAATTTTCAACTTATGGCCGCTAGCATTCCAGCCGTCAAGTTATTTTATTCTCAGTGTTGTTGCTTCATGTGTTCTTTTTTTCTTTTTATCCGCCAACACGCCAACGGTGAACTTTTTCCGCATGTTCATGCGCTGGCTCATAAATTTGTCAACTGTCATGGTTTTTGTTTTGTGTGGCAAGTTTTGCTATCTGTTTCAATACATCTCTGACTTTGAAAGCTGACACATACGTTGTATGTACCTCTGCAACTTTCAGAAAAACGTGCTGAAATTTATCATTTCTGATGTACGGTAGCTATGTACATGCGGACAAGCTTTGTGTTGGCATGTTTTCATCGCTTGTTCTGGCTTTTGTAAACTTTTTCTCATGTTCATTCGTTTGTTACAAACGCAGCACACCGCTGCAGAAGTTACAGTGACAGCCTAACGTTCCATTATCATGCGAACACCATACTAGTTCCATACCGCCAGTCATATCGTGTTCTGAACTTTCGAAAAGCAGCCCGAACCCTGCAATTAAAATCGCAATTGCGAAATATGAGGTGATCCGATGAAAAATGCTTTTGTGCACATACGTTAGGTGTGTGATCTCAACCTGAAACTGCAGCAATGCGGGTATAGATTAAGAACGAGACAAAAACATGTAATGTGTGCATGTGCACTTTGCAGCAGGCAGCTTTATCTCGCCTAGCGGTTTCAGCTGCATATGACTGACACCATATGTTTCATCGCGTTCCCCAAAGATTTATAAATGTTCTGCGGTTTTTATTGAAAGTCGTCGTGTCTCACTGAATCAAAAAAAGCGATGTATGCCCGGGTGTAATCGGTCAAATTGTTTGACAACACACAAGATGACAGACTGTTTATTAGCATTTTGCTTGCTGTTTTTTTTGGCCGCGAGACTCTCTCATGGTCGCACCACGAGATACGGTTCAGTGGCGTGTTGGCCGTGTGCTTGTGCTCATGCTCAAACATGCGTGACTTTGGTCGATGAACTGTTTGCCAGCACTGCAAAATTTTTTCTTTGTTTTCCAGCGGTTGTTTGTCTCGTGTTTTGTCTTCTCAATTAATAATTTCGCAGCGGCTGAAAAAGCAAAAAAAAAATGTCTGCACCACCGAAGCCGGTTTTAATCAAATACGCCCTTCGACAACAAATAGCTATTTTTGGCCGCAATGTTTCGAAACGAATATTTTTGTGCCATTTTTAGAAAGGCATACTTTTCCATAAACACGCGATTCTAGCCCAGTAATAGCCCAGGGATAACCACATCTCGTGAAAATAGGTTGAGAATAGTTTAGCTGCTAGCTTTATTTTTTTGACAGAGACACACGAATAGCAGTTTTCTTCAAACTGTTGCAATCTTTATGCGGCGTTAATGGAAAAACTAAGGACTGTTACAATGTTGCCAGAGGCGGAAATTTGCTTCCGATCATGAAACTGTTGATTAGCATTTAGATAGACTGGCAAGATAGCTAGATTTGACCACAGAAATGCTTTTTTTAAACTTCCACATTTTTCAGTTGCGTGTTGTGTTTTTCAGTGCTTCATCTACAATGGAGCATAGAAGTTTTCTAGATCTGGATTTTTGAAAAAACGTCCTAATTTTCCTTTAATGCAAGATCCAACGGTTTTTCTTTCTAATAACGGAAACTCAATTTTTGTCTTAAGAACCAATGCTGATGACCTAACTCCATTTTTGGCACAAGTCATTCGGTACTCTGTGTGTATTTCCGCCGTTTTTTCTAGTTCCTGTTGGTCCCAGGTGTATGCTTCGTATGCACTTTTTTGTTGAATAAAAGCTGCGATATTTTTATTTGAAGCTTCATTTGATTAACGTTGCACAAAAAAGCGTGTACGCACGCGCATCTATGTTTCTTTGTTCGATGCGTATTTGAGTCAAATTGAATAAGAATTACATTCTGTTGCGGTGCCTACGGTATGTGAGGTTTCTATTGTTTTACTTGGTTTGTATTGTGTATGTGGCTATTTTCTTGGTTCTTTTTCAATATGTATGTGAAGCAAGTTTTTTATGTGCGTATTTCCACATATTTGATGTTGTCCTGGTTTCTGAATTCCTGAATTTGACCACTGATTTGTGTGCCATTTGTCTTTTTTTGTAACATAATGACAAAGCGACAT
>JASANC010005594.1:0-22990 GCA_030248135.1 Theristus sp. LFF4_11 | reverse complement strand
ATGTTGTAAATACACTCGAACAAGGCAATCACAAAACTATCAGAACGAAAATACTGGTGTGACATGAAATGCATCTTATTAGACAAATACGAAGCATTTTCAAACAACCTTGTCACAATATTCAGCATGTTAGTTGCCCGATAATTTTCTTCCAGAACACTTTTCTCATTGTGACGTTTGAACATACACTCTTTGGCCATTAAACTTTGTGAAATATTCATGTACAAATGCTGACGCCCAATATTGCGATTGTTTCATCGCGAAATAATTTTAGTGTGTTCATGTTTTAATCATGGTCCAATCGAGTATATAGTGCTGTTGTACAAGAGTATGTAGTGAAGTTGTTGTTTAGAACTTTAGCAGGTCGAATAGCATAATATCCAAGATTATGCAAAATGATGTACGGAGTGGAGCTAAAAAAGTTCCAATTTCAAAACTGCTCTCACTGGCTTGTGCTGAGTTGTTTCGAACTGAAAATTGGAACACTAACTCAAGAACACTTTGAGAAAATTTTTGACTATTTTTTCTCTGAGTATGTTGTTTCTATTACTCACCGAAGGAGAATAACAGGAAAACACCCCGGGGGGCCAAATGTAGTGGCAATGCAAGACGGTTGAATTCTCTTTGCAACAAATGCCGAAGGGTGAACGTTTAGGTGACAAAAATTGTGTTCACAACACAAAAAAAATGAAAAAAGCGGTACGCACATGTAACACAGCATCGCATTTGAGTAGTCTTTCAAAACTCTCTGATGTTTCACTTTGAGTCCAAGTGTGCGTGAACTTCATTATGCTCCAGCGAGATGTACATTTATCAATTTCAAATACAATTTTTTCACTTTTTTTTCAATTCCCACCATTTTTCATTTTAGTTGTTTTTCACCACTATAGGGCGAATTGATTTCAACACGAGTGATGATTATCAATGAACACTGTTTTAAAATAAAAAATACGGTAGTTATTTTTGAGAAAACCAAAACTAGAACAATGAAACGTTGTAAACCAATAAAATTTAGATCAAGAAAAAACATCTTGAAATGTTCCAACAGTAGCTTCCAAATTTTAAGCCATAGGGTTTCAGCACAAGCAATGAGCATTTTGAAGTTGAAACCTTTTTCTTGGCTCACCTACGTATATTTGATTGAATGAATCAGTTTTCAAAACGAATGAAATTTAAGTGTTCCCGGACGCACACTTTTCAGCAGTTGAATCCAATCATCGGCGCGGTCTGTATGAACTCGTACCTTCTAGCCTGTACGGAGTGGTCGACTTGCCGGCATTGTCCAGCAGACATGGCCACTTGAGTAGTGCGAGTCCAGCGACACCCATGCGCCCATCATCCAGAACGAAAACACGCGTCCACACTTTGAATCTTGCGTTGTTTCTCATGGCAATCTTCGACGTGCACAGGGTATCACAAAACTCGTCGAAGGTCATCATCAGGCTTACTGCATCCAGTCAGAAGTTGCCAGAATTTGCATCAATCTGACTATGTTGTACCAGTGCTCGTTTTTAGCCTCAGACGCAGTTCAATTTCACTTGATTATTTGCTGAAGTTTTAGATTTCCTAAAAACTCAATGCGTCACTTTAAAAATCCAAATGATGAAAAAAAGCCGAGCTGCCAACATGTTACACTCTAGAGTTTCCAAATTAAAACAAAAAAAGGCAACTAAAAACAACGCTTTAGCACAGGCGCCAAAAAAATCCAATTTTAAAACAAAACAACGCTAGCGCGCGCCAAAAAAGAAAAAAACGACAGACGTTGATGATGCTCGAGCTCTCTTGTTAAGAAAAATAGCAACACTGAGGATAAAAAAACACAAGCCAACATCACACAAGCTCAGATGTTATTGCTGAAGAACAGCTCTCCCTAAGTGCAATAGCAAAAGTCTGTGGGCACAATGCAAATGGACAAAGAAAGATCAAGGCAAAAGTGTGCTGTGCTCGGGCTAAAATTCAGCTCACTTCAGAAGGGACAGCGCAACAGTGACATTCGAAAACGTCTTAAAACAAAATAGAAATGGCAACAACGCCAAAAAAAGAGCCGCTTCAGAACACACAGCAGCAATACAAGTTAGGCGGACACACGTGCACGTACAAATAAAAGCATATCTATCACATTTGTCATTGTGAGTTTGGTGCATTCCGTGCATGGTGCCTGCATTCGGACAAGATAAAGCCAGTCAGCAAGAGCAGCATTCTCTCACAGCAGCATTCCTTGATTGCCCACGCAAAAGTGTACGACTGGAACTTGCAAGATTTAGGACTTTTGTGACAGAGGGCGCCAAACTACCTTTGTTCACAAAATCGCTTCAACAGACTGGACAAGTATACTCGCGCAGAAACACATGCCCGATTCCGACTTATTGAACGTAATTATTGCGGCGCTCAGAAAAAACAGCTATAGCACTATTGAATTAGCATGTCAAACCCCATCGCAAACAAAATTAGCAAAAAGTTTCGGGAAAAGTTGGAGATCAGATTGAACCATCCAAATTCAAATACAAAAAGAACGTCGCAACAAACGCCAAATGAGCAGCCTTTTCAAAATATTTTATTGAATATTTACTCGCCTACTCCCACCATTCTGTCAATGGACATTTGATGAAAGATATGACTGACATCATGCAGTGTGCGCGTGCACTGATTACGACCAGGTGTTTTAGATCGCACAAGAGCAAAACTCAAAAACATGCTGATCAAACATTGTACACACACTGAAGAGAAACTTTACACAAAACACTTTACGTCCACGTGTAAAATGCGACTGAGGAAGTTTCACAGTGGCTTGAGGTGATGAGTAAAATGTTGAAAACCTCCATCATTGAAACGAGCGTGCACGAGTATGAGCCGTCGAATTGTGCCTATGCAGGCTGTTGTATTCCCACACGGTGCGAGTGCGTGTGTTGTTTGGTTGCTTGGTTTGGTTGGTTATCAACAAAAGTGCAGGAGAAAATAATAGAAAATGAAAAATAGGCAAACGAATATAAAAGCAAAGGCGCAGAGTACACACACAGCAGGGATGTGTCTTTGCCCGAGGTTGCAAGGTCCCGCCTTTTTTACCTTATATATTCTCGTGTTTTACCGGGCTCGGTTGGTTTGTCGCCAAAGCAAAAAAAACGGCCCGCGAGTGCTGTGTAATTTCCGTGGGACCACAACGCACTTGTTTTTTTAGTTGGGATTTTGGCACGAAAAGGAGTTTTGGGGGTTGAATCATAAGCAGGATATAACACAATGGTGCCTGAACACGCAGGAACGCAAGCGACTCATGAACATGCTGCGGTTTATGGTTTTGGCAATTGTTCAATTTTGTTTCCGATCGTCCTCTGTTTTTCGGTAGTTTCGGCACCGTGAAAACATCTCAAAAGCATATGATTTTTTTTCTGAGTTGACAAAAAGATTTTTTGACTGAGAAAAGATCATCCGGTATTGATCCGATTCAAGAAATGGAGTGCCAGGCATATCTTATTGCATCATGAAAGACATATCTTGCAAAAACGTTAAAAAAAGATTTTTTTCTGTCTTTTTAAGACAAATGAAAGGCTTACAGAAAAGCTAAACAATTGCTCATGCACACTAGACAGGCTTTTCATGGCCTTCTCAAAGCCATTCCTAAATACACCGGAGCATAAACAACACTTTTGAAAACACAAAACCTTCACAGCTGTCCAACAGATTATGAAGAGCCAGTTGGCACTTCAAAATATTGAAAACTAATGACCCCACAGAATATATGGAGTTCATGTTTGTGTGTGAAGGCCCATTATGAGCATTGTGCGTGTGCGTGCTTTGGACAGAACAATGCAGTCGAAAAGGACGCAACACAATAAGCGAACGTTTAGTAAAACTTGCATCCACAAGGTGTGGCCGAATAAATAAGACAATCCTTGTATTCTCCATCAAGGCGAGATCAGCCGCAGACTAGGAGACTAGAGGGAGAAAGAATAAACAGGATAACACAAAGAATCAATTAGTTTAAAAAAACGCGTCAAATTTGACACACAATTGGATTTCTAAACGTCTTTTTTTCATGCAAATTTCGCGCGCACCTTGCACCCTGAAAAAGCTGCCAGGTTTACTCGGCCATTCCGCATCTACTTTTCAATAAAAACTGTGCACACGCGCACTCGTGCAACCAACTTATTGCAAAGCAGTAAAACAATTTCGTTTTTGCGTGATGCGACCAAAAGGACAACAACAAAATTTTAAAACAACAGCAACAGTGATGCATACTGTGTGCTCATGCGATAGCAACAGTGGAAGGAAGTCGAACATGGATGAATGATGAACACACACACAAATGACATGACATGACTTCGCCACAACAACAACAACAACAACAACAACAACAACAACAACAACAACAACAACTACAGACATGTTCGCATGTTTGATTTCGGTTTTGGCAGCTACATTGTATGTTTGAATCAGTGCAACGTGCTTTGACCTTGAGCTCAGGTTTATAGTGCACGTTTGTTGCGCACATGACACGGTGGTGGCAGAAAGGAAAAATTGGATTTTCAATTGCATTTTCAAGGAAAAATTTGGGGTCTCCAAACAAAACATAACAAAAGTAAAGGGATCGTTCGGCTGACGGATATCAACTTTCAAAAATTCCACGTTCGAAACTTCAAGTTTGTTTGCTGAAGTGGTTTCAATCGGGTTTGTGTTCGTGTCAAAAACAATATTCAACAAAAGCAATTTGGCAAAACCGTTGACTTATACATGCGTAATGCAAAAAAAACGGTCACAAAGTGAAATGGGCGAAACGGTTTACAGGCCTCGTGACAATGTGAGTTGCAAAATCTATAACATAATTCTAAACTAATGAAGTGTGAAAACATGAAGACATGCATAATGCAGCATCGATCACACGATTCTCAGAAAGTGTCACCAGTAAGGAAACTGAAATGCAATTTTCTATTTGGAATTCAAAAAGTCATCAAACGAATGTGTGCGCATGTGTAGGCGTTGACGTGACGGACATTTTCGGTCTATTGAATCTGAAACGGGGTAGAGTGTGTGGTGAGCTGAGAAGTCAACATACATACAGCATATGAGCATGTACATTGTATGACAGGACTTGAAAACTTGCAGCGGTTTTTCCTTGCATTTTTCACGTCATGAAAGTCTGGATTCTATACAACTTTCAAATGTGATAAACAAATCCCTCTAAAGCATTTTTGACAATTGAAAACTAAAATTGAATCATTCGAGCAACTTATTTTAAACATCGCAATCGTTGGACAGGCGGTTTTGTTGTTATCTTATTTTATGACCATGGCAGCACGGCAAATGTAAAAAAAATAGCATAATAAACACAAATGCGATCGTTGTTTTTTCCAAAGCACAGCAGTCTGGTGCGAGTCATTTCTCTTTTGACACAGACAACAGTTATCGATAAGAATTGAATAGAGAAAACGTTTGACGTTCTGTATACAAAATACCAAACTGATGACACATATGTTACTTCTGAAAACGTTTGGAAAAATATTACAAACTGACAAGTCAAACAAACAAACAAAAATGCGAGAAAACTTAGAAACAAACATGACTGAGAACATCTACTAAACAAATTACGTAAAGTCACGTGCTTCACGATTGTGTTCAGTTGTCGCAGTGGCAAAATGAACAAAATCATTAAAGCAAGAAAATTTTGTTCAGGCTCCAGTGGTAGCTGAACAAGTTGGTTTTTTCGTAAGACGTTCTCAGTGGTTAAAAATGACTAAAAACCGAACGGTGCGACAAAGTGTAACCGCAACGCACAAGCTAAACAGCAGCAGCAAAAGCATGGGGTCAGGTTAGGACGCTTGCCGGTGTGGTGGTCAATTCCAAACCAAATCTACAAGTAAGCAAACAACACAGTCTGCCTGTGTAGCAGCCGTTTGCAGTGCTGTAGCTGAAAGCTGACGTGTTTGTTCAAAAGCACCGACCACTGACGATCACACACTCTGCTGTGTACGAAAATGCCTTGACAGTGGATAAAGGTAAATTGTGCTGTTGTAAAGTTAACAACGGTCATAGAAGAAAAACACATTGAATTCGAGCATTATATAGATATTTTTGTTCAGATCATTTTATTTTGCAGCCATCCGAACAAATATTTCAACAATGCATCGTAAATCAAAAAAGCACAGCAACACTTTACATGTACATATATTTGAAACTGGGTACACCAGTTATCGTCACCAAAAGAAACCGAACATTGATGAAATAAAAAAGTCACAGTTACTGCCAACAAGTAAACCAGCAATCGGCGCTTTGCAGTTACATTGCTCAAAATTGTCATTCAATTGAGTTGAAAGTTATTGAAAATGCAAAAAGGTGCCCACCCACAGGTCGATGGAGTGGTTGCACAACGTGAATGTCGACGTACATGCAGCTTACCAATAAGTCTGTGAACACTGAGCAGCAGCATCTTTGCTTTTCAACGGTTTACTGGGCGCTGCCAACTTGGAAATGAATCATTTTGTGTGAGCACTGGGAACATTCGGGTAGAGGGCGCTGTATGCTGGTGGTGCAGACGGGCCTGTGCTGTGTCCGCTCGCTGACACTGTTTGGTGCACTCGACCGCACACTGTTGCATTCCCTGGTGCCATCTCCTGCTGAACTTGCTCACAATGTCTAATAAACGAACACCATTTTGAAAGCAATTAAGTAATATCCAAAAATGCGGAGGACGCATATAAAAGGAGGAATATCTTAGGAGCGGTCTTGGAATGCAATAAGAATGGTACAAAGGCAAAGGCAAAATTCAGGGGACGAACAAAGGAATTTGTTTACGTGTCATACTCCGTCTATCTTTGATTCGGAGTATATTTATTGCAATAAAAGTACTCACAAAAGTATTGTGAGAGTTCTCTAGTGAAATCTTTTTCTTTCGTTCACCTGCAGCTGTAGAATGCGTGGATCATGAGCTTGTACATTTAAGTGCACCTGAACCTGCTGGGCAGGCAACAGGGTTACAGGCGTTTGCTTGGTGACTTTGTGCACATAGTGGATTGGCGCACAGCAACACACGCCACAGCAGGCACAGCAGCAAACAATCGGCAGCACGTTGCTCACAAACCTGCGAACACAGATACAAGTTGCACAACATGAAAAAGTGAACTAATATGTAAATATCAACAAACTAATCAGGCATGAATTGTGTTTTCTGAGTACCGCGAAACGTAGCAAACGTAACAGAGAGTTGTGTTGTGCAACAGTTTACCACAAGAATGCGGCTGCAGCGGTTGGACTGGAGCTTGCCGATGAATCGCACCTGTAGACCGCAGTGTTGTTGCCATGCTCCGTGCAAATGTGGACTGATCGATCATGTTTAAACGGTCGACAGTGCCCTTTCACGTGAACACAGTTCTCTTCACCTAAACATTGGATGTGTCAAAGTTAGTTTTCGTCCCCATCGTGCAAATGGTGTTTCATGCAAATGCTCACATTGTTCTTTGTCAAAAAAACAGCCATCCAAACCCGAGCGCTTCCTGATAACTTCAGTCACGTTGGCAGAGTGAACCGCTGCAAAAAAATGCTTGAACAACACTAAATCACAACATTTTCCATGTTGTTTTAACTGTTGAAACACTTTTCATACCGCTGAATAGTTCAAATACAGACAATAGCACACAAAATAAGCGACGTTTCATGATTAGATGTTTGTTTTATAAATAATTTTTTTCAATCCCGATTTATGTTTTGATCTTAGAGTCGAATTTTGAAGAGCTATGGTGATTTATCTTACAGGGTGATCAAAAAAAGTCAATTTTAAAACGCTTCGATCCCGCGACTGCAAAATGTCTGCAGTTAAAAATTTTTCAGCACTAAAAGTTTTTTTAATTGCCATTTGTTGTGAACAAATTTCAGCCAAAATAATATGGAGTCTTTGAGTACTTTGCGATCCAGTGGCCGGGCACTGTTGATCTGCTTAACGGTGGACACATTGAACAGTTTCAGCGACTACAAGACAGTTATGGAGCAGATGACAAGACGATGTGATATTGCCAGAAAAAAAACTTGAATGATGATGATGATGATGTGTATCCCGATGCTTGAAAACGTGGAAAGAAGTGAAAATGTAAAATTTTGGATAAAAACAGTTGTGTCTTACAGAGTTAATATTTTTTTGCTAAAACTAGCAGTTGACCCGTGCCTACGGCCCAGGTAAGAAATGTTTGCGATTTTGTTAAGAGCAAAGGTGGAGCCGCGGATTTATCGACATTTATTTGCTTCTGTTTTCCTGGAACTGGAAACGTGTTGATTTTTGTAACCAAAGCTTTTATGCGTTTAAATTCGTTGATACCGTTCATTGTTTGGGGCAAGCGTTCCGCTTTTATTTTTATCTCGTGAACCCGCTCGATTTTTAAAAGTGCTTTTCAAACGTTTCAAAAGATTGTTTTCAAGCTTTTCGATTCGGTGTCAATTCTATGTCAAAAATGATTTTTTATGACTCTGTTTCGCTGATTTTGCAATTGTTGAGAATTTTTTTCTAAACTAATTAAATTTGCTGCTCCGGTTTGTTCTCGGCTAGTTATTAAACTCAGTTAAAGGCAAGTCGTTCCCGTTAGATTTTTTCTGGTTGACCGAAATTGTTCAAACGTGACTTGATTGTTTGACAATTTCATTTTTCAAAGTCGCTAAGTTTGACGTAAAGAGGCCCGTTTATTTTTTATTTAACAGAACCGGCCGGAATCGATACCCGTTTATTTGCACAATCTCATGGTGAGTCCGCTTTTGCACAATTTTTTTTTAACAATATGATTTCAGTTTCTGCTATTTTTAAATTGCAATTTTGTGTTCTCCTCAATTTTGATTTTTGAAAGTCACAGGATTTGAGTAAAAATTTTGTAAAAACTGCTGTTTGTTTAGTGCTCGCACAATCGATGTTCATGACCTGTTTCATTTTGCTTTGATCGAATATTCCGCATCAATGTTACCCGTGTATTTGGTTGGAAAAAATTGGGATTCAATTATTATTCACAGGAAAACCACTTCTGTAAAAAAATTCAAAAGCCGATTTCGTTTCTGTTGGTTTTTCAAAGTCGCAAATTTGTTTTATTGGGAGACCCGTTTTTCCAATTCTTGCTATCAATCATAATCGGATGTGCCGTCAATTCTGTGAGATAATGGCTTCTTTGAAGCAATTCGTTTCCGCACATTATAATCTCATCTTTTTACATCACCACCAACCAACCTGACCTAACCATTGCGACGGAACTTTGATGACAGAACTGAGTGAATCATGATGACTCGTTATTGAAACCCAAAAGAGAGAGAAAATGATTCGCATAGAAAAATTGTCAAAAAGTGATAACAACATTTTGATTTCGTTACCTTAAATAGCAAAAAGTTGGACGGACAGACAGACAGACAGACAAAGTATTATTTTGGTATAGTAGACTAGCAGTTGACCCGTGCCTACGGCCCGGGTAAGAAATGTTTCCGATTTTGTTAACAGCAAGGTGCACCCGCGGATATATCGACATTTATTTGCTTCTGTTTTCCTTGAACGTGTTGATTTTTTTAAACCAAGGCTTTCATGCGTTTAAATTCGTTGATACCGTTTATTGTTTCGGGCAAGCGTTCCGCTTTTATTTTTAGCTCGAGAACCCGCTCGATTTTTAAAAGTGCTTTTCAAACGTTTCAAATGTTTGTTTTCAAATTTTTCGATTCGGTGTCAATTCTATGTCAAAAATGATTCTTTTATAATTCTGTTTCGCTGATTTTGCAATCGCTGAGAAAACTTTTTTCTAAACTAATTGAATTTGCTGCTCCCGTTTGTTAGTCGGTTAGCTTGTAGGTTAAGTTGAACTCAATCAAAGCCAAGTCGTTCCCGTTAGATTTTTTCTGGTTGACTGAAGTTGTTCAAACGTGACTTGATTGTTTGACATATTCATTTTTCAAACTCGCTAAGTTTGACACAAAAAGGCCCGTTTATCTTTTAATTGACAGAACTGGCTGGAATCGATACCCGTTTATTTGCGTTTCTCCCGGTTGTTTTTTATAATAAGCCCGATTTTGCACAAAAATGTTTTCTTAAACAATATGATTTCAGTTTCTGCTGTTTCAAAGTTGCAAATTTGTGTTCACCACAATTTTGCTTTTTCAAAGTCCCAGAATTTTAGTTAAAATCTTGTAAAAAACTGCTGTTTGTTTTGTGCTCTCACAATCGATCTTCATGACCTGTTTCATTTTGCTTTGATCGAATGTTCCGCATCAACGTTACCCGTGTATTTGGTTCCGAAACAAAATGGGATTCAATTATCATTCGGAGGAAAACCACTTTTGTGCGAAAAAAATCAATAGCCGATTTCGTTTCTGTTGGTTTTTCAAAGTCGCAAGTCGTTTTATTGGTTATTGGGAGACCCGTTTTTCCGATTCTTGCTATCGATCATAATCGAATGTGCCGTCCATTCTGTGAGAATGGCTTCTTTGGAGCAATTCGTTCCCGCACATTATAATCTCATCTTTTTACATCACCACCAACCAACCTGCCCATTGCGACGGAACGTTGATGACAGAACTGAATGAATCATGATGACTCTTTTTTGAACACCAAAAAAGAGAAAATGATTCGCATAGAAAATCTATATTATTAAATTTACAAAGTGTCTGTGTGTCTGTGCGTGGCACTTTTTTGCAATTTGAATTGGCGCCCTTTTTTGCTACTTAAGAAAACTCCATCTCAATTTCCTTTACCTATTTTTTATTAATGCCAGTTGAGATTGTTTTCTCAAAACGTCGCTCTTCATAGCTGGAGTCATCATGATACTCTTTGGTCAACAGAGACAGTTCGGCGCAGCATAGGCAAACGGAAGCGTGGCTGATCAAAAAAAATTGATGATCGACAGGGAAAGATGTAACAAAACCGTCTTTGAAAAAAGTTTGAATTTTTTTTGTTTTAAAAAATCGGGTAGCACAAAACACACATTGACATCGGCATTGCAAGTTGCACTTTGGATTCAAAACAAGTAAATTTCATTGAAATTGATACTCCATGTTTCATTTTCAAATTGATACTCCATGGTTTATGCGCGATAATTTCAACGTAACGCACGATGGGCAACTGGCAATTGTTGCTGCTCAAAACTTGACGAGCGACTGCGAAAGATGTAACAAAACCGTCTTTGAAAAAAGTTAGTTTTTTAATTGGGTCGAAATGGTATTTACCATTCATTTTCACTTTGCAAAATGTTTGGGTCATGTTGGGGTAAACGGGTAAAAAAAAGCAATGACTGCAAAACGAAATTATAAACGTCACTTTTTGTTTCTTCTATTCATTTTCACTTTAGAAAAAAGGCTTGGCTTATGTTAGGGTAACCGGGTAAAAGAAGCATTAGCTTTTTAAAACGGGTATTTTTTAATGAAAAAAACGTTAATTTTTATATTTTTTATTCAATCTTATTTAACTTACAAAAAAGCTTGACTTAGGTTAGGGTGAACGGGTAAAAATAGCAAAATCATAAACTTTGCATTTTCACTTTACAAAAAAGGCTTGGCTTAGAATTTTTTCTTTCTAAGTCAATGCCGTATTAACGTATTAAGCCACATACGCTCGGGTCAATTGGCTAGTTTGTTAAAAAGTGACAGCAACATTTTAATTTCGCTACCTTAAATAGCAAAAAGTTGGACAGACAGACAGACGGACAGACAAAGTAATATTTTAGTATAGTAGACTAGCCTATTGACCCGAGCTTATGTGGCTTAATCAATGCCAAGCCTTTTTGGTGAAGTGGCATTGATTTAGAAAGAAAAAACAGTAACGTTTACTGATAAATAACCCTGAAGAAAATTTACCTTGTGCTGCCGTGAAGTCGTCTACAATACAAATTTTTAATGTATTTAAATAAATAAAAAATGCGAAGTTTATGATTTTGCTATTTTTACCCGTTTACCCTAACCGAAGGCAAGCCTTTTTGTAAGTGAAGTAAAATTGAATAAAAAATATAAAAACTAACGCTTTTTTCATTTACCCGTTTTAAAAAGCAAGTGAAAATGCGAAGTTTATGATTTTGCAATTTTCTCCCCGTTCACCCTAACCTAAGTCAAGCCTTTTTGTAAGTTAAGTAAGATTGAATAAAAAATACAAAAATTAACGTTTTTTTTCATTAAAAAATACCCGTTTTAAAAAGCTAATGCTTCTTTTACCCGGTTACCCTAACATAAGCCAAACCTTTTTTCTAATGTGAAAATGAATAGAAGAAACAAAAAAGTGACGTTTATAATTTCGTTTTGCAGTCATTGCTTCTTTTTACCCGTTTACCCCAACATGACCCAAACATTTTGCAAAGTGAAAATGAATGGTAAATACCATTTCGACCCAATTAAAAAACTAACTTTTTTCAAAGACGGTTTTGTTACATCTTTCGCAGTCGCTCGTCAAGTTTTGAGCAGCAACAATTCCCAGTTGCCCATCGAGCGTTACGGTGAAATTATCGCTCATAACCATGGAGTATCAAATTGAAAATGAAACATGGAGTACCAATTTCAATGAAATTTACTTGTTTTGAATCCAAAGTGCAACTTGCAATGCCGATGTCGATGTGCGTTTTGCAATCCGATTTTTAAAAACAAAAAAGTTCAAACTTTTTTCAAAGACGCTTTTGTTACATCTTTCCCAGTCGATCATTTGATCAGCCACGCTTCCATTTGCCTATGCTGCGCTGAACTGTCTCTGTTGTCCAAAGAGTATCATGATGACTCCTGCTATGAAGAGCGACGTTTTGAGAAAACAATCTCAACTGGCATTAATAAAAAAATAGGTTAAGGAAATTGAGATGGAGTTTTCTTAAATAGCAAAAACGGGCGCCAATTCAAATTGCAAAAAAGTGCCACACACGCACAGACACTTTGTAAATTTAATAATATAGACTAGCCTATTGACCCGAGCGTATGTGGCTTAATCAATGCCAAGCCTTTTTGGTGAAGTGGCATTGACTTAGAAAGAAAAAACAGTAACGTTTACTGAATAATAACCCTGAAGAAAATTTACCTTGTGCTGCCGTGAAGTCGCCTACAATACAATATTTTTTAATGTATTTAAATAAATAAAAAATGCGAAGTTTGTGATTTTGCTATTTTTACCCGTTTACCCTAACCGAAGGCAAGCCTTTTTGTAAGTGAAGTAAAATTGAATAAAAAATATAAAAACTAACGTTTTTTTTCATTTACCCGTTTTACAAAGCTTTACCCGTTTACCGAAGCCAAGCCTTTTTTGTAAAGTGAAAATGCGAAGTTTATGATTTTGCTATTTTTCCCCGTTCACCCTAACCTAAGTCAAGCCTTTTTGTATGTGAAGTAAGATTGAATAAAAACATAAAAACTAACGTTTTTTTCAATTACCCGTTTTAAAAATCTAATGCTTCTTTTACCCGTTTACCTAAGCCAAGCCTTTTTTTTGCAAAGTGAAAATGCGAAGTTTATGATTTTGCTATTTTTACCCGTTCACCCTAACCTAAGTCAAGCCTTTTTGTAAGTTAAGTAAGATTGAATAAAAAATATAAAAATTAACGTTTTTTTCATTAAAAAATACCCGTTTTAAAAAGCTGATGCTTCTTTTACCCGGTTACCCTAACATAAGCCAGCCTTTTGTCTAAAGTGTAAATGAATAGAAGAAACAAAAAAGTGACGTTTATAATTTCGTTTTGCAGTCATTGAAGTTTTACCCGTTTACCCCAACATGAACCAAAAATTTTGCAAAGTGAAAATGAATGGTAAATACCATTTCGACCCAATTAAAAAACTAACTTTTTTTCAAATACGGTTTTGTTACATCTTTCGCAGTCGCTTGTCAAGTTTTGAGCAGCAACAATTGCCAGTAGCCCATCGTGCGTTACGTTGAAATTATCGCTCATAACCATGGAGTATCAATTTGAAATTGAAACATTGAGTATCAATTTCAATGAAATTTACTTGTTTTGAATCCAAAGTGCAACTTGCAATGCCGATGTCGATGTGCGTTTTGCAACCCGATTTTTAAAAACAAAAAAGTTCAAACTTTTTTCAAAGACGGTTTTGTTACATCTTTCCCAGTCGATCATCAAGTTTTGATCAGCCACGCTTCCGTTTGCCTATGCTGCGCTGAACTGTCTCTGTTGACCAAAGAGTATCATGATGACTCCAGCTATGAAGAGCGACGTTTTGAGAAAACAATCTCAACTGACATAATAAAAAAATAGGTTAAGGAAATTGAGATAGAGTTTTCTTAAGTAGCAAAAACGGGCGCCAATTCAAATTGCAAAAAAGTGCCACACACGCACAGACACTTTGTAAATTTAATAATATAGACTAGCCAATTGACCCGTGCCTACGGCACGGTTAGCTGATATCTGTTAAATACAATTATTATTTTTGAATGGATTTTGCCCGGTTTTGGCTTTTTGAACCGTGCTAAAAAATGCATTGCATTTTGATTGTGAGCTGCTTTGGTCGTTACCGTTCAAATTATCAAAAACAATATTCTGATCGCGAACACTATCTTTACTGCATTCTGTTTTAAAATTAAAAACAATCTTTTTTAATCACTAATGGTCAATTGCTGTTCCCGTTAAAAACGATTTTAAAGTTAATTGAATTGAACAGACAAAAAGCAACGCTTTATTAAAATCGTTTTTGAATGTAATTTGTAATTGCAATTTTGAACTTTTTTTTTTAAACTGACACATTTCTAATTAAACCCGCGTGTTGAAAACAAATTTGAAGTGCGAAGTTTATAATTTTGCTGTAATGTTTTTACCCGTTCACCCTGCTCTAAGCTAATCCTTATCATGCACTTCATTAACAACCCTCCCCCCCCCGTGTATTTGATTTCGCAATTAATTTTTTAGTTGACTTGTTTAGATAAAACTTTTCTGTTTTTGAAAAAGTTCTCAAGCAAAAACTTTTCAACCAAAAGATACAAAAAATAACGTTTTGAAATGAAAGTGCAATGTGCACTTGCAATGTCGATGTCGTTTTGCAACCCGTTTTTTTAAAAACAATTGCGCAACTATTTTTCATAGTTGGTTTTCTTTCAATTTTCGCTTTCGGTCATCAAGTTGTGAACAGCAACAATTACCATTATTTGTCAATCGCATGTTAAAGCGCTGTCGCAGATGACCAAAGAGTATCATGATGACTTCGTAGTGAACAGTGACGTTTTTGAGAAAATAATTGGCATTGATAATAGGTTAAAAAATTGAGATGCATTTTTTTAAATAGCAAAAATGAGCGGCAATTCAAAAAGCGAAAAAGTGCCACACACAGACACCACTATTATCTTAGTATTATGATGACTAGCCAATTGACCCGTGCCTACGGCACGGTTAGCTGATAAATATAATTGTTATTTTTGAGTGGATTTTGATTTTTTGAACCGTGCTCGCCCACGACCCGGATTAAAAATGTATTGCATTTTGATTTTGAGCTGCTTTAGTCGTTCCCGTTTAAATTATAAAAACAGTCTTCTGATCAAGAACACAATTTCACTGCTTCCCTTTTAAAATTCCCATTTAAATCTTTTTTAATTGCCAATGGTCAATTGCCGTTCCTGTTAAAATATGAAAATTCAATTAACGTTAATTGAATTGAAACGACAAAAATAACGTTTTATAAAAATCGTTTTTGAATGTAATTTGTAATTGTAGTTTTGAATTTTTGTTTTTGAAATTGACACATTTTTTAAACTAAACACCCGCGTTTTGAAAACAAATTTGAAATGCGAATTTTGCTGTTAGGTTTTTACCGGTTCACCCTGCCCTGAGCCAATCCTTTTTTGAGTGACACGTATTGAAAAAAAATGTCAAATTAAAAAAAAGCTTTTTTCCAAATTACCCGCCTTCATTCCAATCAGATTTTTAGTCAATCACCCACTTCATTAACAAACCCCGTTTCATATACCCTAATATCTAAGCCAAGCCTTTTTGCAAAGTGAAAGTGAATGGGGAAACAAAAGAAACGTTTTTCAACACCCATTTAAATAGTCATTTAAATACAACTTTATTTTTGCGTTTTTGTATTTGACACGCATTGAAAAAATGTCAAATTTGGAAAAAATCGCTTTTTCTAAATAATCGCTCTGAAAGCCATAACAAACCCCGTTTAAAAAAGTTCTCAGGCAAAAACTTTTCAACCAAATGATAATGAAAGATGTCTTGAAAGCAATGCGCAGAGTGCACATGCAATGCCAATGTCGATGTCGTTTTGCATCCCGATTTTTTAAAACAATTGCAACCCGCTTCCGGTCATCAACTTGTGAACAGCAACAATTGCCATTAATTGTCAATCGCATGTTAAGGCGCTGGCGCGAATAACCAAAAAGAATCATGATGACTTCGCAGAGAAAAGTGACGTTTTTTGAGAAAATAATCGGCATTGATAACAGGTTAAAAAATTGAGATGCATTTTTTTAAATACCAAAAATACGCGCCAATTCAAATTGCAAAAAAGTGACACGGACACCACTATTATCTTAGTATTATGACTAGCCAATTGACCCGTGCCTACGGCACGGTTAGCTGTTGAATACAACTGTTATTTTTGAATGGAGTTTAGCCTTTTGACCTTGCCCACGACCCGGACTAATCATGCATTGCATTTTCATTTTGAGCTGCTTTAACCGATTGTTGTTGATTAACCATACAAATGATCGTTCATTCTTGAAGCACTCGATGCTCCTACTTTTTTGAAAATCACAGTATTTTCAGTTTTAAGGCGCCCTTTTTGTCAACAATATGAAAAACAATTTTTTTTAATCAGCAACAAACAACTGACGTTCCCTTTTAAAGAATCAAAATTAATTCTCATTTATTAGCTTTTTCAATGTCGCAGTCATTCCCGTTAAAAATTGATCGATTATATGTGGACCGATCCACTGCTTCGCCATCGATCGTGGCTACATCTTTGTTGATGCTGCAATCTATTCCTTGTGGAACTGGAATTTTTTGCCGGTGGAGTGTAAATGACGAAAAAACACTTTTTTCTGAATACACATTGCTAAACCCTCATCTGAGCCAACCCTTTTAGTGTGTAAAAGATGAAAAAAAGACAACACTTCTGAATAATTGTTGCAAAACGCCAGCTTTTGTTTGAAACTTTTTCCCGCTTACTCTAACCTAAGCCTTAGAGTTTAAATGACGACAAATGCAAAACTTTTTTTGAAGACCCGTTGCGAAACGGCTGCTTTTGGTTGGTATGTTACTTCTTTTGCCCGCCTACCCTAAGCTAAGCCAAAGCTTTTTGATAGCATGGAAAGGACAAAAAGCAACAGTTTACTTAATACTCGTAGCAAAACGCCCGCTTTTGTTTGGTATGCTTACTACTTTTCCGCGCTTGCATTAATCTAAGCCAGGCCTGTTTGATTGAGTGTTAGTAACAAAATGCAACACTTTTCTGAGTACCCATTGTGAAACGGTCGCTTTTGTTTTGCTATTTAGCTTCTTTCAACCCGTTTACCCTAACATAAGCGACTAATTTCAGTTTACAACCGAGTTCTTGCAATTCTTGCGATTGTCTCGCTTGTCGTTGTTGCACTTCAGCGTTCCAGATCGAGACGGTGCAACACTTTTCTGAGTACCCATTGTGAAACGGTCGCTTTTGTTTTGCTATTTAGCTTCTTTCAACCCGTTTACCCTAACATAAGCGACTCATTTCAGTTTACAACCGAGTTCTTGCAATTCTTGCGATTGTCTCGCTTGTTGTTGTTGCACTTCAGCGTTCCAGATCGAGACGGTTTTTATTTCATCTGTTGCAGTCGATTATAAAATTTTGAGCACCAAAAATTGCTATTTGTCCATTGTACCGTAAGTTGTTGCTAATGAGCAAAAGGCATCATGATGACGAAGTCATGTAGAATGACGATTTGAACATTGTCTTGTCATTAGAAAATGGAGTAAAGTATTTAGCAGATGATGACTTAAATTGCAAAATAGGCTCGAACTGAAAAAAATGAGCGCCAATTCAAACTGCAAAAAAAGTTCCACGGACAAAGTATTTTTTTAGTATAATAGATTTTACAGAACAAATGGCAACCAATGACAATAAGTGTTGCAAATGTCAACTTCAGACGTTAATGCCGTCGCGAGATCGGAGCGTTTAAAAAAATTGAATGTCTTTTTATCACTCTGCAATTGATGTAACTCTGCACGAAATAATCAGGGTAAAATCAGTGATAACGCAGCTGTGTTTCACCAACTCAAACAAAACCGCACCTCGTTGCCATGAGCAATATAATCATACGAGTCTTTGACCAGGTTTCCATAGCAATCGCTCAAGACAGAG
Organism: Theristus sp. LFF4_11; assembly: GCA_030248135.1. Classification (NCBI taxonomy): domain Eukaryota; kingdom Metazoa; phylum Nematoda; class Chromadorea; order Monhysterida; family Xyalidae; genus Theristus; species Theristus sp. LFF4_11. Next base: position 4,741 of record JASANC010005594.1, on the reverse strand, counting down.
ACCATGGTCGTTACATTTCACAGGTATTTCACGAGGTGTTTGTTGCCGGCCACGTGAAATGTCTCACAATGTAAACGTTCCGTGATGTCTTGTCTTTGGACGAGGCAACTTTAGTTTTCTCGTGCAGTTGATTACGACCACCAACTTACGACCACCAACCCACGTCTTTTATAAGATGTAACTAAAGTCCAACATTAAAATGCCGGCTTCATTAACAACAATTCCGCCGGTTAAAAACGCGGAAAACCGACACTATTAACACTTTTTTTGTGATGTATTCTGTAAATTTTACAAATATTGTAAATTGCACAGGACGCAGATTTGTTTTAAAAGTTTGCGCATCGATATTTCAAAGTTGCAAAGTAAATTCACATGCAAAACATGACACATTTGTAATAGTTTTTATTGTCATTTTGGTGGGGTGCAGGGTGTGGACTGACGAGGCTATGCATTCCAACGGTTGATGTGTATTGTACTATTGCGGCTCGCAAAAATTTCGCCGACCGGAGTCAAACGAGCCGCAACCAGACGGTCGAAATTGAACACACGCCCATTCGACGCCCGCAGCGTCCGTAAATTATGGTATGTGCATCATCCAGCTCACCGAATTAAAAAAATGCTTGAAATAACATTAAGGTTTGAAACAGTGCAACTTAAAAAAATGTCCGAACCGGTTTCTTCATCACAAATTATCGTTCATAACGATTTTATGACGTTCAAGCGCCAATAATACAGTGTGATTCAAAAAAAGTACACGATAAGAATTGGCTCTAGCTCGCCAAAGGGTGAACGGTTTAGGCTGAAATTTTAACCAACCATTGCATATAAGAGATAGCTTTTTATCTTTTGTGTTAAATTTTCATGGCAATCCGACAATCGTAGCTGGCAAAATCAGCAATTTTATTAAAAATCAAAAAAACACAATTTTCAATTTATGATTTTGGGTACACATCGTCATCATCATCCAGGTTTTCATCAGGTAGTTCGGCCAGTTCATCGTCCATATCACTGTCGTCTTAATCAGTGTGTTTGTCTTGTCGGAGACGCTTGAACTGCTTAATATGAGCGCCTCGATTCTCGATCACAGCGACCATGCGGTGTCGAAAACTGGACAGCACTTTTTGCTCGAGCGATTGATTGCTATTGATTGTTTTGACACCGAAGCGGGTCATTTCTTTTAATTCTCACAAATAACTGTTGTGCTTTTTGTTGGTCGTATGCAAAAACACAGAACACCTGTTACTGAGTTGTCCAATCCATTTTTTTACAAAAAACAGTGATGTCAGAGATAAAACGTGCCAGCAAAAACATCAAAAACAATTCCTGCATTGTTCTTTTTAAAAAAACAAACAAAAATTCAAATTTGAAATTTTAACACACAAAATAAAAAGCTATATGTGATGCTTGGTTAAAATTTCAGCTCAAACCATCCACCGGTTGGCGAGCTAGAGCCGATTCTTATCGTGTAGTTTTTTTGGATCACCCTGTACATATGAGAACTGAGAAGGTGTACAGTGTTATCTTTATAAAATTCTGCGGTGGTACAGGGTTTTTATATGCATTTGAAACAAAGTTTACGGGCGTTTCACAAAGCGGCACGCATTCGGAGCGAGTCGACACATGAGGCCTTGAATCCTTGAATCCTTGGAACTGGTGGTCGGGGATGATGTGCTAGTGGATGATGATGACGTGCTGGTGGATGATGATATTGTGCTGGTGGATGTTGACGTTGTGCCGGTGGATGAAGATGATGTACCGGTAGATGATGATGATGATGATGATGATGGCGGTGGTGGTGATGATGGTGATGATGATGATGATGATGATGATGATGATGTGCCGGTGGATGATGATGATGATGATGATGATGATGATGATGATGATGATGATGATGATGATGATGATGATGTTGATGATGATGATGATGTTGATGATGTGCTAGTGGATGTTGATATTGTGCTGGTGGACAATGATAACGTGCTAGTGGATGATGATGATGTCTTCACTGATCCCAATGTTTCGGGCAAAATCACACTTTTTGTAGCCGAAATCGCGGTGATCATAGTGGCTTCGGTTTTTGTGGTAACTGGTTGCACCGTGGGTATCGTAAAATACGTAAAAAGGGTCATAAAAAAATCGGATGTTGCTGTTGCGCCAGTCGGCGCCGCGGTCTTACTTTTGCTGACGGCGCAGGCCCTTTTCAGCGTTTCATTGCATTCGCCCACATCCTCGATGTAATACGCAACAGTGGTTGCAATATTCCACAAAATGCCCCATGCACGATCGTTCCTTCCCAGATCCTTGTACTCAATAGTCTGCACCAGCCCTGCAAAGAATTTCGCCACAAAAAATCGACTTTTTCAACTTGAAACTAAAGCTATAATTATACAGAGTGGTCCAAAAGTAGTGGGTACAACTTTGAATCGCTCTAACTCGCCAACGGTCGGACCGTTTGAGCTGAAATTTTAGTCGCTTACTTAGGAAACACATACTTAGACCCCCACCAATTTCTAGCTTAAACAAAAAAATATTGCCCCTGTGCGGAAGCAAAGATCGAAAAAAACGAATTTTGCATGAAAAACAGCATTTTTTCTGTCTCACATGGGATATATTCATCGATAACGTCACATACTGAGCAAAAAACGATAAAAAATCAAAACCAATCCTTCTCGAAATGTGAGCCGCAAGCTTCGATGAACAATCGGGCCCTATGGCCACTGGCAAGATCACTTTCTGGCACAATTCAGTGACGTGCTGAAACGCGTTCACGATCATTTCTTTCATCGAGTCCACTGTTATCGACTTTTGAGGGCAATTGAGGAGTTAAAAGGAAAATCTTCACAATTGTGTGAACGGGGTAAAACCAGAAATACCGTAAAGTCTTGCATATAAGGTCTCCTCATATAAATTTGAAAATCAAAAATTTCTGAAAAAAGTGGAATTTCGTGTGACAACCTTATAAGTGGGAGGAGGTCTTATAAAGCGAACATTAGGAATTTCGGGCCTTATAAACGGGGTAGGATTTTGACCAAGTCAAAATTTTGAATTTTTTGGTTTCCCGCCGTGTGACACTCCGTCCACTTTTGGGTGGGGGTCTTATAAGTGGGAGGAACCTTATATGCAAGACTTTACGGGTAGTTGTATTGCCTTTTTGACGTTATCGATGAATTATCGTTTTTTCGAACTTTGCTTCCGCACAGAGGCAATGTTTTCTCGTTTGATCTAAAAATTGGTGGAGATCCAAGTTTGCGCTTCCTAAGTAAGCGACTAAAATTTCAGCTCCAACGGTCCGACCGTTGGCGGGTTAGAGCGATTCAAAGTTCTACCCACCACTTTTGGACCACTCTGCATGTACATACTTCTGATTCACACTATTTTTTGAACGTTTTTGAAATCTGAATTTGAACCATTGAAATTATTAAATGCGGAAGACGCATAAAAGAAGGAATATGGATTTGTGCAAGCAGTGCGAAACTTGGCTTGACAAATATTCTCAGGTCTCTGATGTGGCACACGGATACAAGTATATAATGAGTTACATTTAAGGCTGCGTTTGTTTTGCTGAAAAACGTAAAAAAACTTTAAAAGCATTTTTCAATTGTCTTCTTAAGTTTAGTTTGAAATCACAGCATCTGCGAAATTCTGTAAATTCTGTGCAAAAAAACATCAGAGACTGCAAAGCGTTGCTGATAGCTTTGTTGTTGCTAACGCGTAAATTTTGAACACGCCCGCTGGTCACGGTTAACGCGTGATGCGCTGTCCGGCCCGCTTGCTCGGCTCGTTCGCGCGTCCGCATGATATCAGTTCTCACTTTCATCACTAGCGATGGTGGACGCGATGTCGCTGCACTGCTGTTGCTTTGTTCTCACTCTGAGCACTACCACAACAATGCCCCCTGCTTCGTGCAGTATACGCGATGCCTCAGCCACGTCTTTTTGTGTTGCCACGTTGCCGCTGCACAAGAAAATCTACCGTATTACCTCTATTAACCCCCCCCCCCAAAATTAAACCCCCCCCCCAAAAATAAACCCCCACCCCCTCGACAAGTTTCCAAATAATCCCCCCCCCCAAAAATAAACCCCCATGGGGGTTTATTAGAAACCTGTTTGAAACACATACCTAGCGAATTCAGTGGCTGAATGCAGTGACATTGGTGAAATTGTGCTACCAAAGGCCCCAAAGGGATGAGTTGGCGGTAATTTCATTACAAAAGGCTGTTACCAAAGGAAATCTCTGTGAAAAGTAGAAGTTTCTGCGACTTCCTTCCTGCCATGGAAGGTATTTTTGCCATTTTGCCCACCCCTAAAAATGGTTTCCAAATAAACCCCCCCCCCAAAAATAATCCCCCCCCCCCAAAAAATAAACCCCCACCCCCAGAAGTCGCTGAAGAAAGAAACCCCCATGGGGGTTTAATAGAGGTAATACGGTAAATGTCGTGCACACAAGTTTGGTTCTCGGCAACCTTGGACTTATACGGAATTCTCGTTTCATGCGGAGTGTTTTATTTAGATGTCAGTGCACAGAGTGGTCCAAACGTCGAGGGTACAACTTTGAATCGCTCTAACTCGCCATTGGTTGGACCGTTAGAGCTTAAAAAAATTTTAGTCGCTTACTTAAAAAACATGAACTTAGATCTCCAGCAATTTTTAGGCCAAACGAGAAAATATTGCCCCTGTTCGGAAGCAAAGTTCGAAAAAAAACGAGTTTTCGAATGAAAAACAGCATTTTTTAATTTCACATC